>LT669791.1:22746776-22957762 GCA_900128785.1 Arabis alpina
TAAATGCTATCCTCAACAACCAAGCAACAACACAAGCAACCAGCGGATAACACAATAATAAAGCAAGCAATTCATTCCATTAAAATACTAAACCAGTTCAACACAAATTCTAATTCACTAAATCAGCAACCTAACCAGGTTCTAAAACAGAAAGGAAATAACAACAACACACAGCACGAAACCGAGACCCTAGATCATCTCCCTCTTTGTTGCCATGATTCCACGATCACAATTTGCCGTTACCTGCATCACATGGAAAAAAGAGATGCGTGAGTATTATCACAAATACCCAGTGAGACGGTCCTCCCATCTACGACTGCGCACTCAGACGCGATGGATCCGCTCAGGCAAACATGCATCAAACAATCACACAAAACACAACAACACGGCTCAACCACAGCCCAACAGGCGGCCTGTCGATCGACACTACCACTAGGTGTCGATCGACACCCCTGCTCACACCTGTCGATCGACACACCCCCGGTGCCTGTCGATCGACTGCTCCACAGGACCCTGTCGATCGACACAACCACTAGGTGTCGATCGACAGCTCCTCGATCACCTGACGATCGACACAACCTCTAGGTGTCGATCGACAGCTCTCGTGTGACCCTGTCGATCGTCACACCCAAGTGCTGTCGATCGACAGGTCGTCGCAAATTCATGGGAAATCGATCATTATCCTCTCGGATCGATTCCTCCTCTGCGTTAATATGAAACCTGCACGAATAAACACAATCCAAACAATCCACACGCAATCCACAGACAGATTCAACACAAACAACATCAAATCAACAATTTCAACCTACCACCAAACAACCCTAATGAATCCACCGGCCCAGAAGCCATGGTCACGCACTCACCTTAGATTTTCGGATAGAATCTGCTGGATAATGAGGCTAGAAACAAATCCACGACAATCTCCACAAGAAACTACTCCAAATCTCTCAAGAAACGAAACCCTAATTCCCAAAACTCACAGGAAACAAAGAACTCCTCTCAAACTCTGTCTGCTGCGTTTTTGGGACTTTGGTTCGCTCAAATGCGGCCAAACACCCTTAAATACGAAGCCCTAAGGTTTCCCCAAACCGGCCCGGTCCAATTGAACGACTTAAATCGAACCAGAAAACCAGCCAATTCGAGCACCTGTCGATCGACAGACCACAAGTGTGTCGATCGACAGCCCCTAAGAGCCCTGTCGATCGACAGACCACAAGTGTGTCGATCGGCAGCCCCTCCATTTTCCTTAAAAAAATGGTTCACGGGCGTCACACACAAATTGCTTGAATAATGGGACAAAAACACCTTCATATTAGGTTAGTGGGACAAAGTGCCTTTCCATTTGGGTCAATTTAGTAAAAATTGCATATAATTATACGGGTCATAACTACGTAGATTATTAATTTCAATATCTAATACCCGCATATTATGCGGGTCCTAATCTAGTCTTATCTTATTATATAAAAGAGAGTTTGTCAAAATTGTAACTCACGAGATCATGACATGTGTCTATTATCGATCGAGATGATGACACGTGTTAAAATGCTCTATTTAAAATCAAGCAATTAGAAAACTAAAGATATAATTATGTTAAACCAATAAAATAAAGACACATTAACATTTTTTTATCGTTTCATTAACATATTTCTAAAAACCAAACCAAATTTTATGGAAGTCATAAAAAAGCAAAATACAAATACCAGTATGTTAACAAAATAAATGTTACATCACAAAAATGAAACTTTATATATAAAAACAAAATAAATATTAAACGATAAATTCTTTTAAAAGGAAAAATAAACATACATTCAATCTTATTATTGTTAAACCATAAATTATTTAAAAAAGAAAAGTAAACATACGTTCAACCATCCAAAAAAAATTATTACTTCGAAAAAGGCAAATCCCAAAACTATATAATAACACACACCTCGCACAATTTCACATACACCTCAAATCCTCAAATTTCTTTGAATACCACCTTCACAAATCAGTCAAAACTATTTAATTTTCGATCAATTAGATCAAAATTGTGTTTATCGTCAAACTATTGCATATATTCTTCGAAAGTGGGAAGGTAGAAATCTTAAAGCAAATAACGTACTTATGAGAATGAAAGTTCTTCTACTTGATGAAAAGGTTAGTTTATATCAATTATATCAAATTTTAAATTCTTCAACTTATCCAACACTTACCATACCTTCTTGATGTTGTAAAAAATAACTTTATTAACCTAACATAAAAAAGAAAATTTACAAAATAGAATAGTAATAAATTATAATTTTATTTTTTACCCACTTTTTAAAAATAATTGATGTTTATTTATAAAATAGATTTAGTTTCAAAGTATATAAGATTTCAAATATGATTTAAAACTTTATCATTCATTTAAATGAATTATTTTTATAACTTTTTCAAGATTTAAACTCATTATTCATTTTCTTACTCACGTAATTTATGATTATATTAACAAGGTTTTAATTTAAAATATAACTATACGGGTATAACTACACAAATTATCAATTTTAATATCAAATACCCGCATATTATGCGGGTCCTAATCTAGTTATATAAAGGAGACTTCCTTCGATAAAGCGCGACACGTATGCAAAATTGTACAATTGATCGAGATGATGACATGTGTTAAATATTAAAATTAATTAAGAAAAAGTAAAATTAAAAATGGAAAAGATACAAAATTATTGTTAAGTAATTAATCAAATATGAAAAGTTACAATTTCTAAAAAAAATAGAAAACACACAAAATAATTGTTAAGCAACTAACCGAATTGTAAAAAAGAAAAATTGTTAATAGTCCAAATTAATTTGATAACAACAAATATTTTAGTAGTATAAACTCATTAGATAAATAAATAAAATTTCTAATAGTTTAAACAAATTATAAAAAAAACTAATCAAAATCGAAAGAATATAAGTCGTAAACAATGGTATAGAGACAATATAAATAGAAAACAATAACCTAAAGAGAATATCAATCATAAAAAGTAAAACAAAAAATCAACAAAATATTTGATTTTGAACGAGTATGTAGTTGGTCCGCCTCGGGTAAGACAAATTTGCGTGGAATTGTTTCCTTTTATTTAATAATATTATCGGGAGTTTTTCTCCCGGTTCCACACCAAAAAAAAAAGTCAACATAATAAAAAAAGAAGAATGATAAATAAATAGAATATGTAAACATAAAATAATTAGAAAGGGTATAGATATTTAATTTTTTTTATAAAAAATATAAACAAATTAGTCAAATTAATTTTTTAGCAACTAACCAAATTGTAAAAAAAGAAAATTGTTAATAATCCAAATTAATTAGATAACAATAAATATTTTACTTGTTTAAGCTAATTAAATAAAAAAATAATTTTTTTAATAGTTTAAACTAATTATAAAAACTAATAAAAACCAAAAGAATATAAGTCGTAAAGAAAGGTAAAAGACAATATAAATAGAAAACAATAACTTATGTAGAATATCAATCATAAAAAGTAAAACAAAAAATCGAAAGAATAAAAAAAAAGAATGTTAAATCAATAGAATATATAAATATAAAATAATTAGAAAAGGTATAGATATTTATATTTAAAAGTTTAAGATATCCAAAAATATGATATACATTATAGTTATTAGGATATATTCACATTTTAAAATATAACATTATTGATATAAAATAGTAATAATTATGATTTGAGTGATTTGTGGTCTAAACACAAATTGGTTAGTTGAAAAGTGTGTATTAAATGAGATTAGATTAGATAACAATCTCATAATTTCGTTAGTTGAGATTAATAACATTTAATTTTTTTTTCTAATTTAACTCTACATTACTTGAATTATTTTACGATTTATCACATAATTAACATATATGGATTATGGGTAAGAATATAGTGTTTTTTTTCTTTTGTTATTAGAAATATGAATTATCACATATTGTACTATTCATACAAACCCGTGGCAAATGCTTACAAATCTCAGACAAAATTATATTGCCACAATTACGCTTGTGGCACAACCGTGGCTATAAGCAATTTTTCTTGTAGTGTTACACTTACATCTATAATAGGATCCAAATGATATGGAATAAAATATAAAGTTAATATAAATTTTGACATCAAATTATTTAAGATCCGTGTTTGAATAGAATTTCAAATATTCTAACTATTCAACAAACTACTAATTAAAATTAAAATATTTATACGAATAATTTTTAATATGATTATCCGCGTATGAACGCGGGCCTTAAACTTTTTTTCTTATTGTTTAAACATAAGATATCCACAACTATTTCAAAGATCACAAAAAACTTTAAACATACTTTTCAACATACGTAACTATAAAATATTACAAAAAATGAAATGTTTCTACTTAAAACAATATTGGTCCTTTTTATGTTTTGAAAAAGAAAATGTATAAAATAAAAATTATACAAGTTAAAAATATAATAACAATATATTTACTATTAAAATAATTTTATAAGTTTTATGAGATTATTAACATTACATTTTTTAATTTAAATTTAAATTATTTGTATTTTTTAACGATTTTATCACATAACTATTAAATATGCATCATGGATAAGAATATAGTTTTTTATTTCTTATTTGGAATATGAGTTGAATTACACTTATACATATATATATATATATGATCCACATGATATGAATTAAAGCATGAAAATTAAGATAAAAGTTTTACATCTAATGATTTAAGATTCATGTTTAAATAGTATTTCAAAATATTTTAATAATTCAACTGGTTATTAATTATAATTAAAATATATCTATGAATAACTTTTGATACAATTACCCGCGTATTAGCGCGGACCTTAATTTACTTGTTATATAAATTTTTTAACAATTAAAATTGTTTAGTGTAAATTCTACAATTAAGTTCAATTTTTTAACAACTCAAATTTATTTTTCAAAACAAAAAAACAATATGGTTAATTAATCGAATTAAGTAAGTCAATTTATTTTACACAATTGATTTATATTTTTCTTCCTTGATTTTTTACTTTATTGATATATTTAAAATATTGACTTATTTTTTTATGTTCGTCGACTTACTTTTCAGTTTGGTCGACAAATTTTCAACTATGGATTTATATTTATTGGTTGACTTTTTCCTTTGTCGATTTATCTAACCATTGACTTATTTTTTTTATGTTCGTCGACTTAATTTTCAGATTCGTCAATTTATTTTCAACTTTGAATTTATATTTGTATTGGTTGACCTTTTTCTTTCTCGACTTATATAACCATTGACTTTTTTTTTTGTTCGTCGACTTAATTTTTAGATTCGTCGACTTATTTTCAACTGTGGATTTATATTTGTATTGGTTGACTTTTTTCTTTGTCGAATTATATAACCATTGACTCTTTTTTTTTTGTTCGTCGACTTAATTTCTTGTATTCATCGATTTATTTTAGATTATTGATTTATATTATGGTTCATTGACTTTTTACTTTGTCGACTTTTTAAACGACTGACTTAATTAATATGTTCATCGATTTAACAAGTTAATATATAAATCAATTAAACAGTAAATTATAAAATTAATTTTAAACAACAACATTTAAATTCCTAATTATTTTATAATAAAAATAAATGACTAAATTTATGTAAATTAATAGAAAATAGATTATATTTTAAAGTTATTAGATTTTTTTTTTATCATCAAAATTATTAGATATTTACTAGTTTTAAAATTTATTTTTATTTTCCAAAATTGAAAAACCAAATTATTTTGTTTTAGAAAAAAGTGTAGGTTGCTTAATGATTAATTAAGGGTAAAATGTCATTTCAAATTAAAAAAATGGTAGTTTTCAAATGTGAACAAATTTGGTATAGTTTTCAAATTTTCATACAAATTTATGGTACTTATCCCAATCCCCCGAAAGAAAATGCTCTCTCTTTCTCTTTTTCTTTCTTATAAGCGGTTTTTAATATAATTTTTATGACTATCTTCTCTAATTTTGCTATATCATCCCATGCATTTGTATATTTGGATCATATGTACTTTTGGATGCTAACATGATGAAGGAACCAAGGGAAATGAAGATCAACCAAGACGAGAAGTAAAGAACAAAGAGCAACCAGTTTGGCCGACCACTTTGAGCCGATTTGTCGGCCAAATCCACCATAAGCTACTGCTCATTTTGGCCGACACACTCCTCACTTTTGGTTGGCCAAACCACCCAAAGCTGAGCCCAAATATGGGTTTGACCCGGTTTATCTTGGGTTTACCCGGGTACACTTATCTTTTCTTATATATAGTTTTAGCAACACTAAAAACCCCTATGCTTTTACTCTATCTCTTTATCCTTTGTGTAAACAAGAAACCCTTTGTGTAAACAAGAAACCCTTTGTGTTATTGAATGGTTTCTTAGATGGCTGTCACATCGAGAATACTCAATTTTCTCCTTTTGCATCCTTTTTGATGATTTACCTTGTTAGGACCTTAAAACATACGTATACGAGAAAACTACATTTTTTGGTCGATAAGGGAAACAAAATCCACAAAATAAGTATGAAAACCGATGGTAAAATAGATAAAATATAGGGTATATCAACTCCCTCAGACTTAACATTTGTCTGTCCTCAGGCAAACAAATGGTCAAGAATAGAAAAGAGGTTTGAAAACACGGGAACTCACATATCCTTAGGATCCATTGTCTCGAAATCTAAGCCTATAATCCACATGAAACAAGATTAGTCGGTAAACGCTTTCATCTGCTCCCATCATGATATCGCTATCCACATCCTAAATCTTTTTTCAGCACAAATCTCAACTTCAACTCATTTGACTCTTCTACTCTACTAGGTCATTGAAAACTATCATCAAGGCTATCATTCAAGGAATACGGGCTAGGTTTAAAGGAAGGTTGATTTTAGTGGTGAGGTTAAAGTGTTTAGGGTTACCATAATCTTCGGGTGCGAGACATTATGCAAAATCGCAAGATAGAATGGACCTATTGTTATTCGCAATTCCGCAATCACTTTGTTGTTCTTCTTATTCCCCCATACTTAGATTGTTCTCCGAGAATCACTAAAATATCTTCTCTACTCTTCTCTTCTCATTGATCACGTTTTTCCTTGTCTATTCTTTGGCCATGTGAATCATTGGAGCAATCGTTTTCCTTTCCTTTAGTTTATTTTTTAGTAGGGGGAAAATGATTCTCTTTTGGAATAATGATTCATAGGCACAAAATTGATAACTTACTTAAAACACCCAAGGAATGACCAGCTCTTTTGAATTTTGCTCTTTGTACTCCACTCCTCTTTAACATGTTGACGCATCTCTTAGTGATTAGAAAATTGCGTCGATCCTATTCTCTCTCATGTTTTTACACATATGTGCAAATATGAAACGAAAGAAAAGAAGGCATGGGGTCTGAAAGAAGTGTAAAGGGTTTAAGGTGGGGTACCAACTAAAGATGAAGTGGCCATTCATGACAACAAAGAGTGGTAAAAAGGAAATAAGATGTCATGAATGTTATTCGTTTCCTTGATCCAACATCCTTGACTTGAGATAATCAAAACCATGTTAGTTGTCCACATATAGAGTCAAAATTGTATCCCTTTAAACCTGGCAAGTAGAATTTTCAGGAGGGAATTCCAACCATGAGGTGTCTGAATCGATGATCTTTGAACTCTCCTTGCAACGATGCTCACTTGGTCTTTTAAATCAAAATGCTAGTTCCTAGGAAAGTGTCATCATTCCCAACATATTTTGACTCAATAAAACGTCTTTATGTTTTTGACAAATATTTTTTTCTTTTTTTGCTTTGAAAAATCCTTTTAAAAACCAAAAAAAACAAAACGAACAAACGCGTTAGTAAACAATAATCCCCTCAAACTTAACTTACACCGTCCCCAGTGTAAATCAAATCAAATTAAGGAAATCATGTTAAAAAGAAACGAATTTGAACTAGTGTAAAAGATAGAGAAAGAACAAAGTTACCTCATTGTAGACAAAAAAGAACAAAGTTACCTCATTGTACACAAAAGTCATAGAATTCGGTAAAAAGTGCCAAATTTGGTGGTGGTAAGGATCAGTGATGATGGGCCCGAAACCAAGTGGGTATAAACTGACAATTATATCCTAAGATGATTAGGAACAATACTTCTCAAGTCGCCAACAACTCACTCTCCATGATTAGATGAAGTGGTCCATGATAGTGATGGTATGTCACCAAAAAATATGGTTATCTTTAAATCAATGAACTTTCTCTAACCAAGTGGAGAGATCGCTGGATTATAGGCAAGGTCGAAACTCCTGGTGAAATCTCAAGGCTTTGGATCAAACGGTTAGGCTTATGATCCGTCAAAGGTGCTCGGCTCTTGCTCTGTTTGCGAGCTTGAATATGAATTCCAAAAATTGGCTCAAGCAAACTGGATTTATCATCAAGCGTAGTGCTGAACAGTACCATAGGTGTGGTGTAATGGTGGTTGTGGTCCTTGCATGTTTCCTTCTTCTCACATCTTATTGAATGGTGCACTATTCGCAAAATGATGTGTTTGTGTGTCCACAACCAAACTCGTGCTGGAAATATTGTATGAGTGCTAAATATCCTTGCAAAAGAACTTGAAATCACTTGTTAAATATCACTTGGAACAAAGTTTTCAACACATATGTATTGAGTTTTAGGTACAAGGAAGAAAAACAATGGCTTAAAAGAAAAGAAATTCATGAATGAATTCAAAATTCTAATAATTGCCAACCTAAGTGAAATTAGTGGTAGATAATTATCTAGATGTGTTATTCAAAACCAATTCAAAGTAACCAAATTCAAAAAATTACAATTTGCAAAATTCTCAAGAATTGGTTAAATGATGTTTAATTATGTGCGAAATTGGTTTTGGAATAAAAAGTTGAGAAAAAGTGTGAAAACTTACCTTTTGGACCCATGGCTAGGTGGGTGGTTTTTTGATGATCACTGGTACCGGGTTGATGGAATGTTGGTATACAGTCGTGGTATGCGATCAGTATGATGGTGGTGAGTGGTGACAACCGTCGTGATGGAATGAAGTTTGAATCGGTTCATGTTGTGGTATCTGATTATGTTCGGGTGGATGGTGGTCGGTATGTGATGGTCATCTAGTTGAGATAGTGAACGGTACAAGTGATCATCGGGGAGGGATGGGTGGGATCGTCGGGTGGTGTTGGTGATTGACGCTTGATACCGGTTCGTAATGGGTGGTCGTAAGGTGATGGCGGTTTGGTACCGATCGTGATATGCGATCAGTACCGGGTGAAGATGCGATCGGTATGGGGCATCGGGTGGTGGTATGGGCGTCGGGTGGTACATGGATGACGGACGGCCAAGGACGGATGGCATCGGGTGTACGTGAGATCGGTACGTGGTCATGGGACCGACCTATGTACGTGATTGTTACGGGTGATGGTCGCGGACGTCCCGGTACCGGTCGACCTACCCGATCTGTATGAGGAGTGGACACACGGGTGGTTGATGCGTGCCCGGTACCGGGTCACGAGGCTGGCCGGTACTAGTAATGGTTGGGTAATCGAGGGCTCGGGTGCTTGATACTAGTCCGTGGCACCGGTTGACGGTCTGGATCTGTCCAGTCTTCTTCAATTTTTCTCGTCCGCTCATTTTCCTTCGGTACCGATCGCGATTTTGGATTGGTATGAGCGATCGGTACTGGGTCTCTTTCGCCTAAAAACACTACTTAGCCAAACATCGGAGATGGAGATGTGGGAAGAGAGTTTGAGATTAGCTATCGAAGCTCAGCCGAATCATGTCTCTTCATATGATATGTGTATGATCTTCGTCTTCAACCTCAAGTTCGGATTGAGCTCAAAGTAATTTGAATATAATGCGAATCAACCTAAGCGATCTAAAGCGAGAAAGAAACAACACACACACTCGGACCTCCCCTTAATCCGCCGGTGATTTCTCACACGAAGCTCACTAATACTCGACGGAAACTCGCCGGAATTACAATTGTATCTCTCTTTCTTTCTTGTTACAACTGATTTCAAGATAAGATAAGAAGAGGATAACAAACAAGTATTAATACACCTTAACACTTCTCACGTGTGATTACTTGTGATGGGGGTGTAAGTTTTTACCGAGTTAGACAACTGCAAGTGCATATCAAACACAATAGTATAGATGGGATCGAATCCACAAAGACCTAGAGTTGTGCTACAAGTTTCTATGAATCGAATCGAGCTAGAACTAAGAATATTTGTTTTAGGTTTTTATGGAACTTAATGTACGAAATTGCTAAGTAAAGAGGGTTGTAATTCAGGTTAAGCAAACGTTAGGCAGTAGATTCATCGCAGAGATTCACAAGTTATCACTTATACCGAATAATTCAGGGAATTGAAAGGGGGTTGTTCTAGAACTCAAACCACGAAATTAGAATCTCTTCACTGTCCGGGTTCAGATTCTCTATGCTCTACACCCTAATAGACTCAGCTATCACATGGTTATTAAAAGGTAAAAGCACGCAGTATAATTAAGGTTCGATTGTTCACTAGACACCTTAACTAATTGGTATGATTGTTAAGACGCCTAGCTCATCAAATACTAGGTCCGGAGGTACTAAGAACACCTTTGTGGATACACCAACCTAAGATCAGATGCTAGTTGATCAGAAAAGCAATCAGCATTAAAAGCAAGTAAAGATGAAGAACTTATGATTTTTCCCTAATTCATTCGATAAAAGTTAACAACTCATGAACTCTTTGATTTCCTACCACCTAAAAAGCGGATCTACTCAGAGGTCATCACGGAAATCAAGAAAAGTGATGATTGAGTAGACGAAATCATAGAGGAGGAAGAATTAAGAATTCTTCTCTATATCGAAGATACGAAAGATGGAGTCTTCTTCCTTCAATCCAAAAACCCTATGAATAACCTTAGAAAATCGTGGCTGTTGTAGAACAATAGTATTGTTGATGTTTTTGTGATGATATTCGTGTCCCTCTCTCTTACAAAGGCTAAAAGCAAGTATATATAGGTCTAGGGTCTTCTAGTATTAAGTTCTATGGGCAAAGACGTCAAAACACTCGAAATTGCGTAGTATGGGGCCGTGGCACCGATCGTAGTATGGGGCCGTGGCACCGATCGTGGTATTGGGTCCATATGGGGAGAAAGTTTGGCCACGTCCCAAGGCGTCTTGATGGTCCCAGTACCGATTGGGTTACCTGGTCGGTATGGGTAGTCGACATCGGGCAGCATCATCTCCTGGGCAGTTTGACATGTCTTCAGTATTTCAAGTATAACTCTCTCTACACAATTCCAAATAATGCAAATCCAACTCCATTGTAAAACTGACTCAAAGGGTCATCTTCACTCCAATTTTTATCTAATTCCAAATCCATTTGATCCTCCATCCATTGCTAAACTTCTAGCGTGTGTAATCTGTTCATCTTGGTGAAATATGTAAACTTGGGAATTCCTTGGCTCCAATGGGTTCTTTGGCTCGTGTGAGTTTCTATAGCTTGGGCTATACCTCATTATGCTCCTTTTGGCCCTTTTTGATTGATTTCCCTGTAAAAGACTCTAAAACTACAAATACGAGAAAACTACCTTTATAGGCGTGAAACCTTATTAAAATGCTTGGAATGAAAATAGATAGTAAAAGTGGTAAAATATGAGGTCTATCAACTCCCTCAGACTTAGCCTTTTCTTGCCCTCAAGCAAACAAAAGGTCAAGACTAGAAAAGAGGTTTGAAAACACGGGAACTCACATATTCTTTGGATTCATTGTCTCGAAATCTAAACCTGTAATCCACATGAAACAAGATTAGTTCGCACACGCTCTCCTCATATCCCATAATAACTTCGCAAGCCCATCCTAAACCTTCTCCCTGCACGCATCTCAACTTCTACTCAATTGACTCTTCTACTCTACCAGGTTATTGAAAACTCTCATCACGGCTATCATCCAAGGAATATGGGCTAAGTATAAGGGAAGGATGATTTTAGTGGTAAGGTTAAAAGTGTTTAGGGTTACCATAATCTCCGGGTGCGAGACATTATGCAAAATCGCAAGAGGGAATGGACCTATTGATGTCCGAAATTCCCCAATCACTTTGTTGTTGCTCCTTTTCCCCATACTTTGATTGTTCTCCGGGAATTACTGTTGAATGTTCTCTATCCTTCTCTTCTTATTGATCACGTCCTTACTTGGGATATTCTTTGGCCATATGACTCGTTTGAGCAATCGTTTTCCTTTCCTTAAGATTTTTTTTTTTTGTAGAAGGAAAACGATTCTCTTTTTGGAACAATGAGTCATAGGCACGAAATTGATACCTTATTTAGACGCCCAAGGAACGACCAAGTTTTTAGAAGTTTGCTCTTTGTACTCCTCCTCTCTTTAACACATTGACGCATCTCTTAGTGATTAGAAAATTGCGTCGATCCTATTCTCTCCGACGTTTTTACACATATCTGCAAATATGAGAGGAAAGAAGGCATGGGGTCTGAAGGAAGGTTAAAGGGTTTAAGGTGGAGAACCAACTAAAGATGAGCTGGCCATTCATGACAACAAGAGGGTGGTAAAAAGGGATAAGATGTCATGAATGTGATTCGTTTCCTTGATCTAATATCCTTAACTTGAGATAATCAAAACCTATGTTAGTAGTCCAAATATAGAGTCAAAATTGTATATGTTAAAACCTGGCAAGTAGAATTTCTAGGCGGGAGTCCATCATGAGGTGTCTGAATTGATTGTCCTTGAATTCTCCTTACGACAATGGTCACTTGGTCTTCGAAATCCAAACGCAAGTTCCGAGAAAAGTGTCATCATTCCCTACTTATTTTGACTCAATAAAACTTTTTGAAAAATCTTATGAAACAACGAAAATCAAACATGAACAAACGCGTTAGTAAACAAAAATCCCCTCAGACTTAACTTACACCGTCCCTGGTGTAAATCAAATCAAATTAACGGAAGGAAATTGTAGAAAATGATAGAATGAGGTATGATGTTTTGTTTTTGGGTGGACTTACCTCGATGGTGCACCGGTACCGGTTAGTGCATCGGTACAGTAAGGTAGGGTGCGGTTCGGGTATGTATCGGTCGTAGTGCTTGACCGGTACGGGTCGTCCATATGAGAGAGCCCGGATTTGATTATCGATCGGTTAGGGAAGTTGCTACCGGTCATAGACTGGGGTCGAGGTGAGGTGTCTGAGGGAAGTCATCGGGATTGCACCACCCGCTACCGATCTTATTACCCGATCGGTACAAGTGATCGTCCATGTCGTCTCATGTTACCCGGTATCGATCCCGTCCGTAGGTCGGTATGGGCGATCCGTACTGCGGTCTTCCTTCACGCGTTCTTTACCTGCCCGGTACCGGCGGTCGGTACCGGGCTAGGTCCATTTTTTTTTTACTCTTGAAAAATTATAAGAAAATATGTTAGTCCTAAATGAGGTTAGAAAGATGAAAATGTGAATTTGAAGAGTGTTTAATGCATGCTAAAAGTTAGAAATATGGGTTGCCTCCCATAAATGCTTGTTTAAAGTTCATTAGCTTGACTCCTCTTGGTTTTTAAGCGTCGGGCGGTTCGTCCGAGGCGATGGAGTCAATGGACAACGTCTCAAGCCGTACTTTGGAGACATAGTTAAAGGCGAGATGAAGAACCACCCGTATGGTTTGACCTCCTTTATTGTGAAAGGGACGGACCATCGTGAACGGAGCTTCCCTGGGAAGAGTTTTAGCTTAGAGTTGAAAAGAAGGACCTTCTCGCCTGGAAGAAATGTCTTAGGTTTGATCTTCTTATCATGATAAGCCTTGGTCTTTTCCTTGTAGATCTTCGAATTCTCGTAGGCTAGGTGACGAATCCCTTCTAATTCATTTAGTTGAATCAAACGCCTTTCTGCAGTTGTCTTGAGGTTAAAATTAAGTTCTTCAATCGCCCAAGCTGCCTCGTACTCAAGCTCCACTAGAAGGTGACATACTTTGCCATACACTATATGGAAAGGGGTCGTCCCTAATGGTGTTTTGAAAGCTGTTAGTAAGCCCATAGCGCTTTGTCTAACTTTGCTGACCAATCACATTTTGTCTTTCCTGTCGTCTTTGCGTCTTCTGAGGATTGCTTTGATCTCTCTATTAAAAACTTTAGCTTGGCCATTTGTTTGAGGGTGATAGGCATTGGCCACTTGGTGCTTAACTCCACATTTCTTCAAAAGACTATCAAAAGCCTTGGTGACAAAGTGGGTTCCTACGTCACTTAGCACAACTCTTGGAATTCCAAATCGTGGGATGATTGTAGATTTGAATAGCTTGATGACTTCTTCTCCATCATTGGTCGTGGTTGCTATTGCTTCTACCCATTTGGAAACATAATCCACCGCTACAAGAATGTAGTAGTCTCCAAATGACATAGGAAAAGGGCCCATGAATTCAATACCCCAAACGTCAAAGACTTCAATTTCTAGGATGAAATTCGGTGGCATCTCATTCTTCTCCCTATGTTTCCCATTCTTTGGCAAGCGTCACACCTGGCTATAAAGCCTTTGGCATCTTGGAACATTGTAGGCCACCAAAATCCAGCTTGTAATACCTTTGCTACCGTTTTGAAGGCTGCGAAGTGCCCTCCATAGGCTGATCCATGGCAGCCTAGTGAAACTCCTTGAATCTCGTGATCTAGCACACACTTTCTAAACAAACCATCTTGGCACTTCTTGTAGAGGTAAGGCTCATCCCAAAAGTAGTACCTTATATCCTTGAGGAACTTCTTCTTCCTGTAACCGAAGAATTGTGGGGGCGGAATATCTGGTGCAAGGTAATTTGTGATGTGTATGTACCAAGGGGTCCCAAATGCTTTCTCCTACGGTTGAAAACGTTTGGGAGCTGCTATGTCTCTTCGAGGTACCACGTTCATGGCATATACGTTCTCCTCTTGCAGGTGACCATTCATTGGTAGTTGCTCTTCCACTCTCATGCGATAGGGATGATCCGCAACGCCATTTTCTATCCCTTTCTTGGCTTTGATCTCCAAGTCAAACTCTTGCAGCAAGAGTATCCATCATATGAGGCGTGGCTTGGCATCCTTCTTAGCTAAAAGGGACTTGAGGGCTGCATGATTAGTATGGACAATTACCTTAGAACCAACTAGGTAAGCCAAATTTCTCAAAGGCAAAGACGCTGGCGAGCAACTCCTTCTCTGTTGTGGCGTAATTGCATTGTGCTTCATCCAAGGTCCTGCTAGCATAGTAGATTACGTTCAATTACTTGTCTTTCCTCTGCCCAAGTACAGCTCCTACTGTATAATCACTTGCATCACACATGATCTCAAATGGAAGCTCCCAGTCCGGTGATTGCACAATCGGGCCACTAATTAGCGCACTCTTGATCTTGTTGAATGTTGCTAGACAATCCTCATTAAATTCAAAGGTTGCCATCTCTAACCATGAAGTGACACTTTTCCCAATTTAGAACTAGGTGCTTATCCTCACATCGTTGTAACACCTTGTTGAGGTTTGACAAACAATCTCCAAAAGAAGAACCATAAACTGAGAAATCATCCATGAATACCTCCATTATATCTTCTATGTAGTCCGTGAAGATTGCCATCATGCATCTTTGGAATGTTGCTGGAGCGTTGCACAATCCAAACGGCATTGTCCTCTAAGCAAAAGTGCCATAGGGACATGTAAATGTTGTCTTCCCTTGATCGTCCGGGTGGATGGGGATTTGGAAAAATCCAGAATATCCATCAAGGAAACAGTACTAAGGATGATTAGCGAGACGCTTGAGCATTTGATCGATGAAAGGCAAAGGAAAGTGATCCTTGCGGGTAGCAGAATTAAGCTTCTTGTAGTCGATGCACATACGATGTCATGTGATAGTCCTTGTGGGAATGAGCTCGTTGTTCTCGTTCTTTATCACCGTGACTCCTCCTTTCTTGGGCACAACGTGGACTGGGCTTACCCAAGCACATCCTTTAGATTTGGGTAAAGTCTCATTTGGTGTTCGATCGAGGGAGACTTGCCATCTTCAAGAATGATTCTATGCATACATAAATCCGGAGAGATCCCTGAAATGTCTTCAAGGGAATACCCCAAAGCTCCACGATGCTTCCTCAATTCACAAAGAAGTAAGGTTATCTCCACATTGTTCAAATTCGAATTGATGATGATAGGGTATGTCTGATTTGGACCACGAAAAGCGTACTTGAAACCAACGGGCAGCTCCTTAAGTTCAACTTTTGGTGCCTTCATTTCACTCCAATCTTCTCCCGCTCCCTTAGGTGACGTCGTAAGAGGCTTGGCTTCAATAGTATCATCATCTAGCACTATGATATATCATGGTTTTCGCCGGTTTTTGACCATGATATAAGTCTTTTTATCAAGTATTTTCATTGTTTTCGAGTCTTTTTAGTGTCTTAACAGATCATTGTACATGGGAAGCTCATTTGATGATTATGGTGCAATTTGGAGTATAAATGGGATAGAAGCCGAAGTTATAAGTTGAGAAGCAGAAATTTGGTTATCTGTCGATCGACACTACCTATGACTGTCGATCGACACTACCTATGACTGTCGATCGACACACTAGTTGATAGCCTATCAATCGACACACACCATGACTGTCGATCGACAAACATTCCAGAAGTAACGACGATTTTTTTTACACACCATGAAGAATTGCCTTTTTTGACCGAGAAGTTTCCAAAAGTTATCAGAAAAGCCCACCACGAATTTCAGAACATTATTTATACTTAGCTTTTTAGTTTTTAGCTCTGGACCTGAGATTTTATTGAACAAATTGAGAGAGAGTTTTTGAGAGTTTTAGGGAGACAAGTCTACTTCGTTCTTGAGATTCTTCGAACCCTTTGTATCTCTTCCTTATTCTTTTTCTTTATGCAGTAATATTCAGTTATGATTTGCTTTGCATCCATGTCTGAGTAGTTCTCTTGTTAGGTTTAGGGTTATTCGTAAGGATTGAAGATGAATTATTGCTTTAACTCTAATTTATGATTCGCGACCCTAAATGAGATATCCTAGGTTGATAAATTTACACGGAAGTGTAATTAATTAACTTGAATTAGATCTTAGATGAGCAAAATTTCCTATTCGCAAAAGAATTTGGTTTTGGGATTTTGTGAACAAATTGAACTTATACTTAACGCTTGCTTAAATTGATTGAATTCGCAAAGGAATGTGGCTTTCTAGAGTTTAGGCATTATTAGTTTTCGCAACGGAATTTTGTTAATTATACCTTAGTGTTTCAAGTTCGAGAACGGTTCTTAATTAAATCCTAGCATACTTTAATCTACAATTTTGATTCATCTTGAGAATTTCCTGAAAACCTAGCTTTTTGTTTAATTGAATCTTAAGAAATCAACAAATCTTTTTCTGTTTCGAATTGTTTTTGCATTTACATTATATTATTCGCTTAGCTTGATTCGAAGTCATACACTCCATTGTGTGAATTGATTCCCAGTGATTCGACCCCTACTACGACGACCTCTTCATTTGAGAGAGTAGCTCAGGGTTAAATTTGAGCATTATCACACTAGGTGGGCAACAAGCTTATCATATGTGTTCGTCGAATCGAGCATATTTCCGTAGTCGCGAGCTTCTTCGTTCATGTATCCATCCTCCTTTTCAATCGTCGTTAAGGCTATCTCAAGGGGGTCGTTGAGGATTAGCTCTTCAAACATCTCCTCGGAAACTCCACTCAACTAATCCACACTAAAGACACGGCCATCAATAGTTGGTTTTTGCAGGGTTTTGTCGATTTCAAAATCAAGGGTCAAGTCTCCTAATTCGAGCTTGATCTTTCCTCCTCGCACATCAATCATAGCTCCAGCAGTGGCTAAGAATGGTCTCCCAAGGATGATTGGATCACGTGGTTCCATGTCTGATTCCAAGACAACAAAGTCAGCTGGAACGCTGCATCCTCCAATGATGATTTGTAAATCAACAACAATTCCGACTGGGCGTCTAATTGAACGGTTTGCAAATACTAGCTGGATCTTTGTAGGCTTGAAGCTATTGATTCTGAGGCGCTTAGCTACAGTGTAGGGCATCAAGTTAACACTAGATCCTAGGTCACAAAGACAACATCCAAAGTTTGCCCCCTTTATCTCACATGAGAGCACAAAGCTGCCCGAATCTTCTAGCTTATGAATTCCTTGTTCTCCGAATTGTGTGTTGCATTCTTATGTGATCAGCAAAACTCCTTCTTCTAGGCTTATGTTTCTGGTTAAAATCCCCTTCATGTATTTCCTCAAAGCAGGAACGATCATACAAACATCAATAAATGGCATCCTCACATTAAGCTGGCTTACTAGCTCTTTTAGCTTGGCTTGTTCTTTCTCCTTCTTTGGATTCTTCAGGGCAGTAGGGTATGGTACCGTAGGCTTGAATACACTCGGTTCTAGAGGTGTATTGGTCTCTTCCTTATTAGCCTCTTCAGTGTCATGAAGGTTGAATGGTTCAGTGACAGCTTCATCTTTTTCATCGAGAATCTCTATAACAACATCTTCTTTTTCATTGGCTTCCTCATGCATTCTTACTTCGTCTAGCTGTGTACCACTCCTAAGTGTAATAGCATTCACATGCTCTCTTCTTGGGTTTATCTCGACCTTCCCAGGAAGAAATCCCTCTGGTTTACTAATGGTTCCAGCGATGTAAGCAATTTGGAGATCGATTAGCTTCACATGGGAGGTGACCTTTTCTAGCTTCAGGTTGATATCGCGCCCCCACTACATTCACCTTGGAGTGTATATCGTTTCTGAAAATTCCTAGTTGGTAGGTGGATCCCCGAATTATGGAGTTCAACTTCCCCTCCAAAACTTCTATGGTTGACATATTCAGTGAATCCTGAGCAAGATGTTGTTGCATTCTTCCTCGATTTAAGCGCTCTTGGCCACCCTGCTTGAACGGCTGCTGAGGCTGAGTGTAGGCCTCTTGAAGTGCATCTTGATGAGTGTAATAACGCTCCTTAGGCTCATGGTGTTGGCCCAAATTATAAGCTCCAAAGTTCTCATGTTGCACTCCCATAAAGTTGACTTCTCTTAGGTTATTTTCTGAAAAATCTCCCAAGGTTGATTGATGAACGTCATTCTTAGGTATTGTGACTTCCTTGCAGGCTTGAATTTGCATCATGAACTCCTTGAGAATCTGGGCAACAATGAGTTTTATTTCCTTGAACTAAGCTGAATCAGTGTTAATGGTTTGAACGGTCTCATCATAGCTTGGTCGATTCATGCTATCACTAGCTGCCAAGTTCTCAATCAGTGTCTTTGCTTCGTCAATAGGCATATGCCTAAAGTCTGCATTGCTCCCAACATCAAGAAATCGCTTGAATTCCAGGTTGATTCCTTGGTAGAAACTGCTCCACACCTTGCTTTACGAGAAACCATGTTGTGGGCAATCTCTGAGATACTCCTTATAGAGCTCCAAGGTTTCATGATAGGGTTCAATGGGACCTTGCTGGAACTCCGTGATCTTCTTCCTTAGGATGTTCAACTTTTTTTTGGTAAATTTTTTTTCTCAAGGAAGGCTAACTTGTAGTCTTCCCATGAGGTAATAGAACGAGGGGGAAGCGACTTAATCCATCGATGTGCTTTCTCTGCCAAAGAAAACGTGAATAGGGTACACCTAAGATAGTCCATTGGAACTTCATTTGCGTTGATCACGTTGCACAAGTCTTCAAAAGAATCGATGTGATTCAAGGGGTTTTCGGTTGAGAGACCGAAAAACTCATTTTGCTTCACAAAGGCTATGACGCGAGGTTTTATCTCATAGTCTTGGCCGTGTGGTGTGAGAAGGATGGGGCTTCGGTCTCTAGTAGTGTTATTGTTGAGTATGAATCTCCCATAATCTCACGGTAAGGTGCTTCATGTCCTTCTTCAAGATCATGTTGCTGAATTTTGGTTAGGTTTTTCCTTAACCCATACTGTTGGTTGTCAACTTCTTCACGAGCTGGTAAATGAGGTAGGCGTGCTCCCTTAAGGTTGATTATTCACTAGACTCCTTAACTAATTGGTATGATTGTTAAGACGCCTAACTCATCAAATACTATGTCTGGAGGTATTAAGAACACTTTCGTGGATACACAAACCAAAGATTAAATGCTAGTTGATCAGAAAAGCAATCAGCATTAAGAGCAAGTAAAGAACAAAGCAATCATGGTCATTCGACAAAAGTTAACAACTCATGAACTCTTTGATTTCCTACCACCTAACAATCGGATCTACTCAGAGGTCATCACGGAAATCAAGCATAGGATGATTGAGTAGATGAAATCATAGAGGCAAAAAGGAGAAGGAATGGTTAAGAATTCTTCTCTATATTGAAGATACGAAAGATGGAGTCTTCTTCCTTCAATCCAAAAACTCTATGAATAACCTTAGAAAATTGTGGCTGCTGTAGAACAATAGTATTATTGATTTTTTGTGATGATAGTCGTGGCTCTCTCTCTTAGGCTAAAAGCAAGTATATATAGGTCTCGGGTCTTTTAGGGTTAAGTTCTATGGGCAAAGACGTCAAAACACTCGAAACTGCGCACTATGGGGCCGTGGCACCGATCGTGGTATTCGGTCTGTATGGGGAGAAAGTTTGGACACGTCCCAAGGCGTCCTGATGGTCCCAGTTCTGATCGGGTTACCTGGTCGGTATGAGGAGTCGGCATCGGGCAACTTCATCTCCTGGGTATTTTGACATGTCTTCAGTATTTCGGGTATAACTCTCTCTACACAATTCCAAATAATGCAAAACCAACTCCATTGTAAAGCTGACTCAAAGGGCTATTTTCAAGCCAAGTTTCATCCAATTCCTAATCCATTTGATCCTCCTATCATTGCTAAACTTGTGGCGTGTGTAATCTGTCAATCTTGGCGAAATGTGTAAACTTGGGAATTCCTTGGCTCCAATGGGTTCTTTGGCGAAATGTGTATACCTCATTATTCTCCTTTTGGTTCGTTTTGATTGATTTTCCTGTAAAAGACTCTAAAACTACAAATACGAGGAAACTACCTTTATAGGCGTGAAACCTTATTAAAATGCTTGGAAATCATATGAAAATAGATAGTAAAAGTAGTAAAATATGAGGTCTCTGAACATTTCACGTGTTTGTGAGCTTAGTTAAAAGCCTGTGAGTGGTTCAGAGTGTTTCCAACACTTTTAGCCAAATCTTTAGTTCTCTCCGGGTCTTTTATCCAACGGCTACCTTCTTCAAATCTCCTCTTTAGCCGTGATCAAACGCTTGATGGATTCTTCTCCTTCTATTCGGGCACTCGAACACTTGCACATTCATAAACTTGAACATGATAAATACCTCTGCTTCATTGACCTGAGGACATAGCTTAACTTAAGCTTTTTCTTAGCTTCTAGCTCTTGGTTACTCGAAGCATCTTCAACGCTTCTTGTAACTTACTTACTGGCATCACCTTTTTGAATATATTTGCTGGATTATACTTTGTAGGAATCTTCAATACCTTGATAGTTCCCTTGTTAATATGATCTCTACCAAAATGATACTTAATATCCATGTGTTTTGTTCTCTCATGGTGAATTGCATTTTTGATAACGCAATAGCACTTTGAGAATCACAAAACACCTCCACTGTCTTCTGAGCAAAACCAAGCTCTTCTACAAAACCTTTAAGCCATAAGGCCTCTCTTATTGCTTCTGACAACGAAACATACTCAGCCTCTGTGCTTGACAATGCCACAACCTGTTGAAGCTGTGATCTCCAACTAATAGTATTTCCACCAGCTGTGAATACAATACCATTTGTGGACCTTCTGTTATCTAAATCACCTCCATAGTTTGAGCCGCAGTATCTTCTAATCACAAAATCCCCTTTTTTCTTGAACCTCAAACACGTATTGACTGAACCCTTGATGTATCAAAGAACCAATTTTACAGCAGACCAATGCTCCTTACTCATGAACATGCTTATAGGTCTGTGGGGGCGTGAACCTGCACAGTTGAATTTGTCAAGGGTTGTAGAGGAGATGGAGATCTCTAGGAAGCGGAAGCACTTTGAACACAACAAATTGTAAAGAAAGTTCTCAGAAAACACTTAGCACAAGACAGATGTATAAAAAGAGTTCTCTTTATTGGTGTTATGGCTTAAGCGTTATTACAAGAGAGTTTCTCTGCTAAAAGTTGTGATCTCCTTTTTGGGTGAATACAATGAACTATATATAGTCTTCCTAAGTAACTAGGTCAACTAAGAGAATGGGCCAGGCCCGTTAAGCAATATATTAAATTTAGGCTCATATTCTTAATAAGCCCATTTTACATATGGGTTTAATGTCATTTTGGGCCTAGATTTCAACTAGGCCTTTGTAGGCTCGCTTCGATTATGTCGCTTTGAAGTTGAATTGATCTTGTCGTTATATCGATCTCATAGGGGTGAAATCCGACCCCTACAGTTAGCCCCCCAGCTTGGTAGTATCGAGTGATGATGATGCCAAGGTAGTCGCTGCTGAAGACTGAGATTGATATGATGGACTACGCATTTGCCAGGAGTGAACGTTTTGTCGGCACACTCGGGAAGTTTCAGTTATTCCATGTCGAACTAATGTCACCTCGTTTTCCTGGACTTGTGTGTGTGTTATTTTGTCGACCCGCTCTGGAGTTGCGTCCATCATTCGCAATGGTGGCGGTGGTGGAAGGTCACCTCGGGTTCTCTGTGCAGCACAAAGACGTCGATAAGCTGAGGGTATATGGATTGAATCGCCCAAATGACCGTCGCGTTCCGCCGGTCTTGACACTCTTCATGTGCGCCCTACATGTTGTCACGAGAACATTTAGCTTGCATGTCATACTGTTGTTTAGCTTTTCCAGCTCCTTTGACTTCTCGAGGAGCGTCTTTAGCGTATCCTTTAACTCGATCAGGGTTTCTAGATTCATCGCGGCGTCGCGTTCCTGGTTGCTCTTGGTAGATGCGTCAGGCTGCGATGCTGAGGAGTCCTTGCTGCTGCTGCCGCTGCTAGTCATGTCGTTTGGTGGTGACGCCGAAGATTCCTCGCTGGTGCTGCTGAGGCTAATGCTGATGACGGTGCTGTTTCTGCCTCTGCTGTTTCTGGTGCGCGTAGTGATTCCTTAGTGTCAGAGAATTCTCCTTCCCCTTAGTCGGCGCCAAACTGTGGGGGCGTGAACCTGCACAATTGAATTTGTCAAGGGTTGTAGAGGAGATGGAGATCTTTAGGAAGCGGAAGCACTTTGAACACAACAAATTGTAAAGAAAGTTCTCAGAAAACACTTAGCACAAGACAGATGTATAAAAAGAGTTCTCTTTATTGCGGTTATGGCTTAAGCGTTATTACAAGAGATTTTCTCTGCTAAAAGTTGTGATCTCCTTTTTGGGTGAATACAATGAACTATATATAGTCTTCCTAAGTAACTAGGTCAACTAATAGAATGGGCCAGACCCGTTAAGCAATATATTAAAGTTAGGCTCATATTCTTATTAAGCCCATTTTACATATGGGTTTAATGTCATTTTGGGCCTAGATTTCAACTGGGCCTTTGTAGGCTCGCTTCGATTCTGTCGCTTTGAAGTTGAATTGATCTTGTCATTATATCGATCTCATAGGGGTGAAATCCAACCCCTACAAGGTCCAACACGATACGCCAAGTCTGGCCTTGTACATACCAACACATACATGACGCTTCCCACTGCACTCTGATAAGGAACTTTATTCATAAACTCTTCTTGTTCCTCTAGCTCTCTGAGATGAAAATGAGATCCCATCTGTGTTTGAACTGCATTACACTGATCCATTCCAAAATTACTTAAGACTTCATCAAGTTACTCTCTTGTGATATGCTTAAGCTTCCTGAAACTCTGTCTCTGCATATTTCCATTCCCAAAGTTTTCTTGGCATCACTAAGATCCTTCATCTCAAATTCTGAACTTAGAAGAACCTTTTAGCCTTTTGATTTCTTCCTTGTTTACTGATGCAATTAGGATATTGTCTACATATAAAAATAAGTATATGTAGTTCCCATTCTTTAATTATTGGTAGACACAGTAGTCTCTCTCACTTCTGTTGTAGCCATTTGGAACCATGAAATCATCAAATCTCTTGTTCCACTGTCTTAGCGCGTGTATTAGTCCCTAGAAAGATTTCTTCAACAAACACACTCTATCAGAATAGTCCTTATCTATAAACGTTACTGGTTGCTCCATGAGTATGTACTCATCAAGATAGCCATGTAAGAAAGATGTCTTTACATCTAACTGCTGTAATTCCATGTTAAAATGAGTTACAGCAAAAAGAATGTACCTAATAGAGACGTGCTTAACCACTGGAGCAAAAATTTGTGTAATCTACACCTTCATTTTGTGAGTAACCTTTGGCCACGAGTCTAGACCCATTTGCAACCAATAGACTTCTAACCTGGCGGCTTGTCAATCAAAACCCATGTTCCAGTCTTCCACAAAGACTCCATTTCCTCTACACTAGTGATATATCATGGTTTTTACCAGTTTTTGACCATGATTTAACCCCGTTTTATCGAGTATTTTCGGTGTTTTTCGATTGTTTTAGAATCTTTGCAGGTTTATGTATGTGTGAGGATTAATTGCAAATTATGGAGCATTTGGGAGCATTGTGGAAAGAGGAACTCAAGTCGCTAGGATGGATTCTTATTTGCCGTCAGATATGGGCGTCGATCGACAAATGCCCATGACGAAAATTAGCTTTCCAGTTTTGAAGATTTCTATTTCGCCCGGAAGTTAAAGAAGTTTACAAATCAAGCCCAGCACGAATTTCTCCTTTATATATTCAGTTTTCTTTTAGTTTTAGGATTGTATCTTATTTTATATTGAGACAAAGAGAGATTGTTTTTAGTTAGGTTTTGGGGACTTCAAAGGTTGATGAAGAATTGTTAGGGTTGAATTACTCTTAGGATTTATCTTATTGTTCTTCATCTTGATAGTTTTAACTTTGATTTTAGGATTGAACACCCTGAATTAGATATCTTAAGTTTATTAGTTAGAAGCAGAAGCATCAATTGGTAACTTGAACTGAATAATAGATACGCAAAATCACTTATTCACAAAGGAATTTGGTTTAGGGATTTTGTGAACATATCGAACCTGAACATTAATGCTTTCCCAAATTGTTAGAACTCACAAAGGAATTTGGTTTTCTAGGGTTTATGCATAGATAGTCGTGTTTCGAGTTTTAGAAATGCGTTTAACAAATCCTGACAGTCTTTCATTCTGCAATTTAGAGTCATACATGCAATTTCGATGCCAAGGCTGTGCAACGATCGACGCTAGGTGAAAACAGATAGAATTCTTGTTCTGCCATTAGCAAAGCCAAAGAACAGTCTGCAATCAGCCATGAACGAGTTTACAAGCCCAAGATTCTGTATCCAAGGAGCTCATATCCTTTACCCATCAAACATGGTAGTGACAAAGCACCTGAAGAGAAAGGGAAATAAGCTCCAACGTCATTGAGGAAGATACCAAAGTTGTTGAATCCGGGGATGTTTGTTGTTCCGTGTTCAATTAATGGTGTTGAATTGAAGGATTCTCTATGTGACGCATGAGCTAATGTGAATGTTATGTGTGAGGCTGTTGCAAAGAAGCTAAGAATTTTGGAGTTACAACCTTCAAGGACTTATATCGAGCTCATAGATAGATCGTGTACATTTTCTAAAGGTTTCATTCCTGACGTGTTGATTCAAATAGGAGATTGTCTTGTTCCTACGGACTTCTACATCATTGAGAGAAAGGATAATATATGTAAACCATTGGTTCTTGGTGCACAGTTCCTTGCAACAGTGGGAGCAATGGTGGATTTTCCTAATAAGCGAATCTCCTTCTCGAACATCAACAAGAATGTCTTTTATCCTTCAGTTCTTGTCACATCAGCTTCTTGTATGAGTGTCAATGTTGGAGATACGCTGGGTTTTGAAGATGAGACAAAGAAGGTTCAGAAAGTCCTGAAGTTGGCTCCTTCCACTGCACATCATGAAGCCAACAATCCTGCGAGTTCCAAGTGCATCCCCAAAGTCAAGCGCAGAAAGCCCTCGAAACCATTCTCCAAGATCAGAATTGTCATACCTTTAGAGTTGAGGGAGAAAGGAGAGGTTTTTATCCAAGAGATGGTGAGCAATACTATGAAGCTCTTTCCAGGTATTGTGCCTTGCAAGTCTGGGGGAGTGCACTTCAGAGATCCACCTCCAACCTAAGCCCCGACATAGTCAAGCTAATGACTGAAAACAAGCGCTTGGTGGGAGGCAACCCACTGGTAAGTCTAATTATTTATGATTTTTCTTCAATTTTCGGATTTTAGCACCCAAAAAAAAAAAAAAAATTTATTATTTTCTAACTTTTTATTTTTCTTTTCTTTCACCAATTTCAGGCTTGATTAACACTGGGGACAGTGTTGTTTAAGTCTGTGGGAGGTAGTTGCTAACATTGTTTTCTATTTTGGAGTCAAAAAGTCATTTTATTAAGTCAAAACTTGTAGGGGATGATGACATTTCCTAGGAACAAACGCTCAGTTTTTGCGATTTTTAGTTGTTGCGACGAAGCCTTTGGATGGAGCGACTTCGAAACCAGATGATAGTACAGGTTCCCCTCTTATCGCGACTTGCAAAACGAAGTAGATCAAACTCCAGACTAGTACACTTGATCTCCATCTCGCTATTTTCTCTTTGATGATATCACGACAGTAATCGATCCAACATTCAGGACTCCTGATTCTCTTTACCACTCTTTGTTGATCCTGAATGGCCAGCTCATTTTTAGTTGGTACTCAACCCCTAACCTTAACCTTTATTCAAGCCTCATGCGATCTCTTTCCCTTAGTTTTATGTGCAGGCATGTGTATGAACTCCAGAGAGAAAGAGGTCCAATGCAGTTTTTCATTCACAAAATTGCACAGGATGAGGATTTGGTTGGGAGTACTTTACAACGAGCAACAATGTTAAGCATTCGTTGGGATTTTATGCACAATAATGGTAATTTTCGAGACTAACATATTTGTAAGATCATTTCCCCCCTTAGAGTTAAAAAAAGAAAAAAAAATCAAAAATTTAGTAAGGAAAAGGGGAATGATCATCTTTATAAGTCTCTAGCTTCAACAAAAATCCTAAGGAATGGAGAGGATGGATGTGGATAGTGGAACATGTTATTGAATGGAGATGTTTGGTTCCTGATTATAATTTGGAGGAGAGAGAGTGCAATGTGAATGAGAAACTGTGGGCATCAACTGGACCAGACTCTCTCTTGTGTTTATGCATAATGTCTGCATCCACCAAATAAAATCCGGTAACCCTAAACACTCTTAGCTCCACTTAAACACCAAAAGCCTTTTAACATCACACCTAGCCTTTTACTTGGTTGATATCATTGGAGAGAATTCCATCATCACTTTGATCAAGTGTGCGACAGTTAGGAGAATGTGAAACTGATGGGTTTGCAGGTTAAGATTTGAGGCACAACCTATGATGGTTGAGATTCGTGACCACCAAAAGTACTTTGTTTATATGCAGCGAAAGAGTCAAAGAAAGCAATGTTCAAAAAAGATAAGTGAGTTCCCGCGATTTTCAAACCTCTACTTAATTCTTAGTCTCTAGTTTGCTTGAGGGCAAGCAAAAGCTAAGTCTGGGGGAGTTGATATATCATGGTTTTTACCATCTTTTGGCCATGATTTAACCCGGTTTTATCGAGTCTTTTTGGTATTTTTCTAGTGTTTTAGAGTCTTGGCAGGTTCGTGTATGAATGGAGCTTAATTGGTGATTATGGAGCATTTTGGAGCATCAAGGACAGAGTAGCTGATGTCGCGAGCACGGATTTTCAATTGCCGTCAGATTGGCGGGTCGATCGACGGAAGCGCGTGTATGTCGATCGACGGAAGATGTTAAGTCGCGAAGGAAAAGGATTTTTCCAATTCTGAAGATTTCCTTTTTACCCCAGAAGTTCCAGAAGTTAACAAATAAAGCCCAGCTCGAATCCTAGCCTATAAATACTCAGTTTTCTTTTAGTTTTCATGAAGTTTTCTTTTATCAAATACCTAGGGTTTTCAGAGAGATTTTGAGAGTTAGGGAGACAAGTTTTCAGACCATTCAGATTTCTTCGAACCCTTCTGTAATTCTTTCTTACTCTATTTTAATGCAGTATTATTCAGCTATTGTGATTTGCTTTGCATCCATGTCGGAATAATCTACTTGTTAGGTTTAGGGTTTTTCAAAGGAATTAAGATGGATTGTTAGAATTGAATTCATGTTAGGATTATCTATTGGTTCTTCATCTAGATTGTTATAACCCAGATTTAGGATTGATCACTCTTGATTAGCTATCTTAGGTTGATTGATTAGAAGCGGAAGCATCAATTGATAACCTGACCATAGTCTTAGATGAGCAAAATCACCTATTCTCAAAGGAATTTGGTTTAGGGATTTTGTGAACAAATTGAAACCTGAACTTTAATGCTCGCATAAATTGATTGACTTTACAAAGGAATTTGGATTTCTAGGGTTTATGCATAGATAATTAATTCAACGGAAGTCGTTTAATTTTACATTAGAGTTTCAAGTTCGAGAACGGTTCTTCATTAAAATCTTGACAGTTTTATAATTCTACAATTTGTCTTTGCCTGCGAATTTCCTGAAAACCTAGCTTTTGTTTAATTGAATTCTTAAAAACCAACAATCTTTCTTTGTTTTGAATTATTTCTTGCTTTTATTTTACTTTATTTGCTTAGCTCAATTCGAAGTCATATATCCTATCGTTTGATTTGATTCCCAGTGATTCGACCCCTAAGTACTACAATTGATCTCTTAAGAGAGTAGCTCAGGGTAAATTTGAGCATATCAACTCCACAAATTCACTCTTTGACTCATCTCCATACAACTCATAGTCTTCTAGATGCTTTGGCAACTGAGTCTTTCTTCTTGGTCTGTTATCACTATCTTGTTCTTCTTGTGTATCACTTTGTGTACTTTCTGATTGATCAGTTTGTTCAGCTTCTTTGTCAGCTCCTCCTTCTGATGTATCCTTTGAAGTTTCCTCTATACCTGCAAAATCAAAACTCACAAACTTGTTAGTAGTAAGCTTGGGTTTAGATTTACCTGCTAGAAGCTCCTCCGTGATGTCTTTGTACATCGTATCTTCTTTGAACACCACATTCTTGATGGCAACAACCTTTAATTCTTCAGTTAGCCACACCTTATACCCTTTCACTCCTTCTGGTTACCCTGTAAATATTCCTTTCTTTGCTCTAGGATTAATGGTGGTACCGGGTCCGACATCCATTACCATACCCGACTCAGATCCGACTCGATACGGAGTTTTGAGGAGAGCTCGGATGATGGGCCAGCAAGGACCCATTAATAGCATTTCGGCCCGTTAAGAAGCTTTCGACGACCTAGGAAAATACAAGCGAATTGGAAGACTTAGCTCGGATAAAAGAAAATACTTAGAATTAGTATAACTTCCTTTTATCTTTTAGGAGATTTTCCATTTATCTTTTAGGGTTATTTTGACCGACTTTGTACTTGTATAAAAACTTGATGTATTCCTCCAAAACAGAGACATCTCCTTCAATAGAGAATTATATACACATCTTTTTACTTGATATTTTCTTTGTCATTTTACGCTTGAACCTAGTTTCTCTATTCTTTGGACCGATCTCGGATTGTTGCTCAATCCGGAATCACCAAATTGGCACCGACTAAGGGGACCGATTAGGTTTACTGCGTCACTTTCACGAAAGGAATCTGAAAAAGATGTTCAGAAAAGAAACACTAACTCTAGTAGCTGCAATGACAGAGCCCGCGCAAGTAGGAACTTTTATGATCATGTAGGATCCTGAAGAAAACATACAAGGAAACTTGCTGTACGAAGGGCTAGAAGTAGAAACAGTCAACCGCTATGAAAACCTAGAGGTAACTTTCTGTGAGCAAGATACGGTGGGTTTAAACCAACCGCACCACGATTCGCTCGTGGTCAAACTATTAATAGACGATTGCGAAGTCAATCGCATATTAATAGACACCAGAAGCACTGTAAATCTTATTTACAAAGAAACCCTACATAGGATGGGTACATACGAACGTATGCACGAGTGAAACCACACCCTAATGGGATTTACTGGTCGAACGATCCCTACAGTTGGAATAATCCAACCAACGGTGGAAGTTGCCAAAATAAAACATTACGTCGAGTTCGACGTCGTGGATTGAAACGTCCCGACCCGTTTTTTTTTTTTTTTTAACATTAAACCCTTGGTCTCGGACTAGCATTCCCATAAATGCTATCCTCAACAACCAAGCAAACATGCACAGACAACCAGCGGATAACAATCATAAACCAAGCATTTCATTCCAATAAACTAATCCAGTTCAACACCAATTCCACAAACTAGCAACTTAACCAAGTTCTAAAACAGAATGTAAAGCAATAAAAATCACACAGCAACACAACACGAGACCCTAGATCATCTCCCTCTTCGTTGCCATGATTCCACGATCACAATTTGCCTTTACCTGCATCACATGGAAAAAAGAGATGCGTGAGTATTATCACAAATACCCAGTGAGACGGTCCTCCCATCTACGACTGCGCACACAGACGCGATGGATCCGCTCAGGAAACACGCATCAATCAATCACACAAACACAAACCAACGGCTCAACCACAGCCCAACAGGCAGCCTGTCGATCGACACTACCACTAGGTGTCGATCGACAGCCCTGTTCACACCTGTCGATCGACACACCCACGGTGCCTGTCGATCGACAGCTCTACAGGACCCTGTCGATCGACACAACCTCTAGGTGTCGATCGACAGCTCCTCGATCACCTGTCGATCGACACAACCTCTAGGTGTCGATCGACAGCTCTCGTGTGACCCTGTCGATCGACACACCCTAGGGCTGTCGATCGACAGGTCGTCGCAGATTCATGGGAAATCGATCATAATCCTCTCGGATCGATTCCTCCTCTACGTTAACACGAAACCTGCACGCATAAACACAATCCAAACAATCCACACGCAATCCACAAACAGTTTCAACACAAACAACATCAAATCAACAATTTTTAACCTACCACCAAACAACCCTAACGAATCCACCGGCCCAGAAGCCATGGTCACGCACTCACCTCGAGTTAATTGGAAAGAAAACGGTAGAGCTGAGGCTAGACACGAATCCACGACAATCTCCACAAGAAATCTCCTCCAAAACTCTCAAGAACGAAACCCTAATTCTCAGAAACTCACAGGAAATAGAGAACTCCTCTCAAACTCTGTCTGCTGCGTTTTTGGGACTTGGTTCGCTCAAATGCGGCCAAAAACCCTTATATACGAAGCCCTAGGGTTTACCCAAACCGGCCCGGTCCAATTGAACGACTTAAATCGAACCAGAAAACCAGCCAATTCGAGCACCTGTCGATCGACAGGCCACAAGTGTGTCGATCGACAGCCCCTCCATTTTACCAAAAAATGGTTTACGGGCGTCACAATTCTCCCCCACTAAAACTGGATTCGTCCTCGAATCCGCTAACACTACCCACCAATCTACCCTGGCCTAACCCGCCAGCAACACCGGAGACTACATCTCCCAGACCTTCCCGAGGTTCACAACCGTCCTATGCACATAGACCCGTCTCAGACATTGATTGCCCATAGCTCATAACCACCATCTAGCTTTGGGATCGTCACCCCTCAGCTCTAGGTGTCTAGTATCAACCCACCTCTGTCCGCGCAGTCCTGACGGTGTTCGATACTCAATCATCTCCACACACCTCAATCCATCAAGACACACAGTCTATCAAGCTCTCGGTATGCAGAGATCTGCCAGAGGTCGCAACCTCCCAAACTATCCCCATACCCTCACGATCTCAGTCCGCGCAGTCCTGACGAACGATCGGTATGCGGGGAACCCACTGTCCCCCGGAGAGACGCATCTCTCAAGATCTGCCGGAGACTAATCTCCAAGAAAGACTGAGGTCTAACTCTGAGCTATGCAATCAATTCCTAACGTCTATAATGCACCTCTGACCGGAACTACCTCCTAAGGTCTCACATGATATTCCCCTCCCGGAATACCATCACAATCGTGATCATCACAGATCACCCGGACCATCCCTCACCTCGGATGTCCCTGCAGAGTCTCTCCCGGAACTAGACAGTTCTAACCACCGTAAAACTTCTATTCCGAGACTCTCTCTCACACACACACACACAAACCGCTAGAGTCCCCACCGAAACTGGCAAGTTCTATCCACAATAAAACTTCCATTTTGGGGTTCTCTAACCACAAACACATGACTCTCAAAGTTAAACACATAAGAAAAACACTTTCTTATTCACTCGAAAAAAAGATCATAATCATTACACTTATTGAAAATACAGAAAATCCACAACCAAAAACCTCACCACACACGGTGATCACAAAAACAAAACTGAAACTGGAAACCCCAAAGAGAAACGAATTCACTCTTCTGCTTGCTTCTCGAACCACTTCTTGAACTTCGCTTTCATCTTTGCCTCTGGTTCCCAAGTCTCCTCCTGAATACCGTCACAGTCCCACAAGACTCTCAACAACGGCACTCTCTTCCGGCGCAGAACCTTGATACTTCTCTCAAGAATCCTAACCGGCCTCATCCCAACAGTCAGATTTGGCTGAAGATCTGCAGGAATCGTCACTGCTACCTCCTCAGAAGCATGCAAACATCTCCTGAGTTTCGAAACGTGAAACACATCATGGAATTTCTCCATAATCGGAGGCAGCTCCAACCGATAAGCAACTTGTCCCACACGTTCCACAACCCGGAACGGACCCATGTACCTCGTACTCAGCTTATCCTCGGATATGGACCTGTTCAGACCCCGCATCATCGCCATCTTGAGATACACTCGATCTCCGACTGCAAACTCCAACTCTTTCCTTCTCTTATCGGCATAACTCTTCTGCCGATCCTGAGCTTCTTTCATGTTCAGCTTCACAACACGGATTTTCTCCGTCGTCTCCTGAACAAAATCAGCCCCAAAGATGCTCCTCTCCCCCACTTGGGTAAAACATAGCGGAGTACGACATGGCCTCCCATACAACGCCTCAAAAGGAGCCATTCTGATACTCGCCTGAAAACTGTTGTTATATGCGGACTCCACCAAACTCAAGTGATCCGCCCAATGACCACCCCAATCTAGCACGCACATCCTTAACAGATCTTCCAGTGTCTGAATTGTCCTTTCGGACTGCCCATCCGTCTGCGGATGATTAGCTGTACTCATGTGCATCTTATTGCCCATCTCAGCCTGAAAAGCTCTCCAGAACACTGACGCAAACCTCGGATCTCGATCCGACACAATACTCGCTGGCACTCCATGCAACCTCACAATCTCCTTCACATACTTCTTAGCCAGGACCTCCGCTCCGTCTGTCTTCTTAATGGCCAGAAAATGTGCTGACTTAGTCAGACGATCCACAATCACCCTAATCGCGTCATAGGTCCGAGAAACCGGCAACCCTACCACGAAATCCATAGTGATCATGTCCCACTTCCACTCTGGGATGGGTAAACTCTGCAATAAGCCACTAGGAACTTGGTGCTCAGCCTTCACCAACTGACACACATTGCAAGCTGCAACCCAATCTGCCACATCTCTCTTCATCCCAACCCAATGATAATACTGTTTCAAATCCCGATACATCTTAGTCGCTCCCGGATGAATTGAAAACTTACTCGCATGAGCTTCTCTCAGAATTTCCTGCCTCAAGTCCTCATCCTTGGGAACACAGACTCGTCCATGCACCAAGATAGTCCCGTTAGCAGAAACCTGATATTCTGAACCAGCAGCCTTAGAGAGATCTAACAACACCGGATCCTTCTCCTGAGCTACTCGGATCCTGCTCAACAGATCTGCCTGATCCGCCGCCGCTAACTCCAACGGTTCCTCTGAAGTAACACATAACCTCAAAGTACTCCACTCGCTCACAAGCGCTTCCACATCCCGCTCCTGAGATGAGTCATACCTTCTCCGACTAAGAGCATCCGCCCCTAGCTAAGTTCACCGCGATAGTAAACTAAAGGTAAAACTCAATCTTCTACAACTTCTCCTATCACTTCCGCCTCCTAAACCAAAGACCACCGAAAAGAAACCTACTCCACTAACCACTTGGTCATGGAATGAGCCGTACTCCCAAGGCCTTTTGATGCAACTCCTGAAATAACCTGCCCACCGAGAACTACTACACTTAGTCTCATTCCTCGGTCTAGGCAAAATCTCAGCTCGATTGCATCTTAACTGGATCCACAGAAACTCCCCTGCAGAAACAGTAAGACCCTGAAAACCCTTTCTCACTTGACAGAAACTGCACTTGCTCAACCTAGCAACCAGCTCCTACTCTTGCAACTTCCCCAAAACTCTCCTCAAATAAACCTCAAGTTCCTCCAGACTCTTCGAATACACCAAGATGACATCGATAAAGTTAATCGCGAACTCATTCAGATACCACTGAAAGGCTTCGCTCATCAACCTCATAAATTCAGCTGGTGCACTCGTCAACCCGACAAACACCTTTACTAACTCCACCCTACTCATGACTCGTCAAGAAAGCCGTTTTCCTGACAACCACCTCATCAAAAGAATCTGGTGTTAACCGGATGCCAAGTCATCCTTGAAGAACCAAGTAGCCCCTCACAATTGATCTAACAACTTATCAATTCTCGGAAGACGAAACTTGTTCTTCATAGTGACTCGGTTAAGCCTTCGATAATCGAAGCACAACCGGAAATTACCACAATTCCTCAACACCACACACCGGTTCTCCACACGGTGAAGTACTCAACAAATCCTCTAGCCGCCTCATCGGCTCTTACAACACTGCTGGAGTCATCCGGTAAGGTGCCTTAGATAACAGCGTCGTCCCGGGTTCCAACTCAATCGTGAAAGGATCCGACCGCGATGACGGCAATCCTTGCAACGACCGAAAGATATCCTCACACTCCTGGACAACCCGAATATCCCTCACTGCAACCTCACCTACAGACTCTGCCAGCAAAACAGTCTCCGAGTAAGCCTCGCAACCTCTCAGTCATAGCCTCAGCCTGCACCCAAGAGTTCACGAGACTCTCAGAAGTCGGTTTCACTCCCTGACAAACCAACCTTCTCCTACTACGCTCCAACACAACACGACTCCGGTGACACTCCAGATGAACTCTGTACTGATCAAGCCAATCCATACACCGGATGCAATCATACAGTTCAACTAGACTGTACACCAAGTCCGCTGTCATCCACTTACCAGTCACTAGAAACTCCACGCCTCTCGCCCGGCCATGAGTAACTAGAAACTTCCCTTCCGCAATCATTACCGGTCCAACCCGCTCACTAGCGCCACTCCGAAGAGATGAAGCAATCATGCTCCAGAATCGAACAACCCGTGGAATTCACCACTGCCCACTTCAAAGGTCTCCACACAACTCCCATGTGCTAAGAAACCTAACAATCTCGCCAACTATGCCCCATGCTTCTGCATTAGAAGCATCCCGGCCATTCTACCTCAAACTGGAAGTATCCTCCCACTTCCTTTTCTGCCCCTGCACAGGCTTGCCGCCCTGCCAGGTATCACCTGTTGAGACTTAATAGACTGAACAACTGGGCTAACCACCACAGCCTGCTCTCTCGAGTCTCAACAATGCCTCCTGCAGTCTCAACCAACTATGCTCTCACAGCATACACGGACACTCCGCACCATGTCCTCAATCTAATCAAAGTCCTCTCAAGAACCACTTATCTCGGGCCTCTTCGCCCTCCATGCTCCTACCAGCATTAACCAACCCAACCCATGAGCTGATTAACTCCAAAACATACCCACGAACTGATCTCTCTCACAGATCTAGTTCCAAAACCCTCGTCTCTAAACGACCCGCAACCTCTCGAGGAAGAACTTGGCACCACACTATGCCTAAAAGTCCACCCAGGCCAACACTACCTGAACCCTCTTCGCTGCAACACGCCACTCGCAAAGAATCCTACACCAATTCTCTTGCACCTGTTCCCTTATCCGCAGATAAGACGGAACCCTACCAACATCCGCAGCCCTCAGCCGCACCTCTGCCACTCGTGGCATCACCGGAGCCTAACTCGTACCGCACTCGGTAACCGCTCCAAAAACTGCTGAAGCCAATCCGCCAGACGATCCACTCGACACTGAGCCCACCCGCGGGCGCACCCGCACTACCAACCTCACGAGGACCCACACCGGCCCCCGGCAGCCAACCTAGGACCACTCTGCCCCCACCAGCCCTCACACTGGCGCTCACACTTGGCTGCACGCTGGCAGCCTAAATGGCGCTCAAGCCGTCATGAAGCGTCTACGGATCACTCTCAGCCACTCGCGCAACACTCTGAGCCGCCCTCCCGGCCAACTCCCTCACTAGTGCCCGCCACAACACCTACTACAACAGATCTGTCAGCCGATCAACTCGTCACCTAGACTCCTCCTGCGGGCGCACCCGAACAGCGAGCGAATCCAGCACTAGCTCAAGTACCAGCCCTGGCCCAACAGCCCTCACACCGGCTCTCACACAGGCACTCCCACTGGCACTCGCACTAATACTCAGACCCTCTTGATACGTCTACGGATCTGTCACAGTCTCAACGTGGAACCCTGAGCCGCATCCCAGCCAACTCACTCAGTGGTCCCCGACCACAATCCTGACCTCCACAGTCACCCCGGCCCCCACGGCCACATTCTCTAGTGCCTCTAGCTAACACCATGCACTACTACAGTACAGAAGCTAAACACTAAAGAATAACAATAAAACACACTTACCGTGGAATCTCTTTGAAGGCTCGAAGGAAGATGATCTAGAACCCCCAAACTCACAGAATTGTAATTTTACCAAATTCAATCCTAGCAGTTCTAGCCCGTCCTAAAACCGTAAGGGCTCTGATACCAAACTGAAACGACCCGACCCGTTTTTTTTTTTTTTTTTAACATTAAACCCTTGGTCTCGGACTAGCATTCCCATAAATGTTATCCTCAACAACCAAGCAAACATGCACAGACAACCAGCGGATAACAATCATAAACCAAGCATTTCATTCCAATAAACTAATCCAGTTCAACACCAATTCCACAAACTAGCAACTTAACCAAGTTCTAAAACAGAATGTAAAGCAATAAAAATCACACAGCAACACAACACGAGACCCTAGATCATCTCCCTCTTCGTTGCCATGATTCCACGATCACAATTTGCCTTTACCTGCATCACATGGAAAAAAGAGATGCGTGAGTATTATCACAAATACCCAGTGAGACGGTCCTCCCATCTACGACTGCGCACACAGACGCGATGGATCCGCTCAGGCAACACGCATCAATCAATCACACAAACACAAACCAACGGCTCAACCACAGCCCAACAGGCAGCCTGTCGATCGACACTACCACTAGGTGTCGATCGACAGCCCTGTTCACACCTGTCGATCGACATACCCACGGTGCCTGTCGATCGACAGCTCTACAGGACCCTGTCGATCGACACAACCTCTAGGTGTCGATCGACAGCTCCTCGATCACCTGTCGATCGACACAACCTCTAGGTGTCGATCGACAGCTCTCGTGTGACCCTGTCGATCGACACACCCTAGGGATGTCGATCGATAGGTCGTCGCAGATTCATGGGAAATCGATCATAATCCTCTCGGATCGATTCCTCCTCTGCGTTAACACGAAACCTGCACGCATAAACACAATCCAAACAATCCACACGCAATCCACAGACAGTTTCAACACAAACAACATCAAATCAACAATTTTTAACCTACCACCAAACAACCCTAACGAATCCACCGGCCCAGAAGCCATGGTCACGCACTCACCTCGAATTAATTGGAAAGAAAACGGTAGAGCTGAGGCTAGACACGAATCCACGACAATCTCCACAAGAAATCTCCTCCAAAACTCTCAAGAACGAAACCCTAATTCTCAGAAACTCACAGGAAATAGAGAACTCCTCTCAAACTCTGTCTGCTGCGTTTTTGGGACTTGGTTCGCTCAAATGCGGCCAAAAACCCTTATATACGAAGCCCTAGGGTTTACCCAAACCGGCCCGGTCCAATTGAACGACTTAAATCGAACCAGAAAACCAGCCAATTCGAGCACCTGTCGATCGACAACCACTAGGTATGTCGATCGACAGCCCTTAAGAGCCCTGTCGATCGACAGGCCACAAGTGTGTCGATCGACAGCCCCTCCATTTTACCAAAAAATGGTTTACGGGCGTCACATGGATTCTCCCACCTCGTATGACGCTATATTGGGAATGCCATGGCTTTATCTAATGAAGGCTGTAGCGTCAACTTATCATCAGTGTTTGAAATTCCTGGTTTCATACCCAAAAAGGTAATCAAAGCGAAGCTCGTAACTGTTTCATCCTCGAAAGGAAAAACAGGACCCGAGCCGCTATGGCCGTACGGGCCTCGGAGGAGATAGTAGGGAGTAAGAACAAGGCACCCCATGCTGCGAAGAAGAAAGTGTCGTCGGAACGACAAATCACATAGATCATCGTGGACTTCCAACATCCCGACCAATGTGTGGGAATAAGGTCAGAACTAAGCGACCCTATACGAGACAAACTCGTGGAACTTCTAAGGAAGAACGCATCGACTTTTGCGTGGTCCATCAAGGACATGAAGGGGATCGACCCGAAGATAATTTCTCACGAGCTGAATGTAGATCCGTCCCATAGACCGTCAAACAGAAGCGGAGAGAGCTCGGCCTAGAGAGGTCTAGGGCGGTTGACGATGAGGTCGAGCGACTGCTCGATGCTGGATCTATTACCGAGGTGAACTACCCTGAGTGGTTAGCTAATCCGGTGGTAGTGAAAAAGAAGAATGGGAAGTGGAGAGTCTGTGTTGATTTCACGTATATCAATAAAGCTTGTCCTAAGGGCTGCTATTCGTTACCTCATATCGACAGACTTGTCAAAGCAACTGCCGGTAGTGAACTCTTATCGTTTATGGATGCCTTCTCTGGTTATAATCAGATCTTGATGCATCGTGATGACCGCGAGAAGACCGCTTTCATAACCGATCGAGGAATCTACTGTTATAAGGTGATGCCCTTCGGCTTGAATAACGCCGGGGCAACCTACCAACGGCTAGTAAACAAGATGTTTGAAAAACAGCTCGGCAATTCTATGGAGGTTTACATCGACGACATGCTGGTTTAGTCGGCGAGCGCCGAAGATCACATCGATCATCTCAGTAAGTGTTTTGAAACGATCAATCTGTATGCGATGAAATTGAACCATGCCAAGTGTACCTTCGCACTAACTTCGGGAGAATTCCTGGGTTATTTGGTTACAGAAAGGGGGATAGAAGCAAACCCAAAGCAGATATCCGCCGTGTTAGATTTACCTTCTCCCCAAACGCGGAAAGAAGTCCAGAAACTAACGAGACATATAGCTGCTTTGAATCGATTCATAAGTAGATCGATAGACAAAAGTCTTTCGTTATATCAACTGTTGATAAAGGCAAGTAAGACCTTTGAATGGTCTGAACACTGCAAAAATCTTTTTCCGAGCTAAAAGCATACCTCACCTCGCCGCCCGTGCTGACTAAACCCAAGGCAGGAGAGACCTTATACTTGTACCTTGCGGTTTTGGCATCGGCAGTCAGTAGAGTTCTGGTAAGGGAAGACCGAGGCGAACAACAACCCATCTTCTACATCAGTAAAGCTCTCAACAACGCCAAGTCGAGATACTCAACAATGGAAAACTTGGCCTTGGGGCTCCTAACATCGGCAAGGAAACTCAGACCATATTTCCAATCTCATACCATCGAGGTATTGAAGAATCATCCACTTCGCTCGATCTTGCATAGCCTGAATCAGTCAGGACGATTAACTCAGTGGCGATCGAGCTTAGTGAGTATGATATAATATATAAAAATAGACCGACTATGAAGTCACAAGTGTTAGCAGACTTTATCGCCGAGGTGTCCAGTGAGCCTTCTTCAGAGAATTTAGAAGAAAGCTTGTGGTGGACATTGCACGCGGATGGGTCGTCATCCGAAAGGGATCAGGGGTCGGAGTATGCCTCAAATCTGCGACTGGAGAGGTGGTTGAACAATCATTCCGTCTTGATTTTGCTGCGACTAACAACGCCACTGAATACGAAGCCTTAATCGCTGGTCTTCAACTGGCAAAAGTTGTGACACCCGTGAACCATTTTTGAGGAAAATGGAGGGGCTGTCGATCGACACACATGGTGTATGTCGATCGATAGGGCTCTTAAGGGTTGTCGTTCGACATACGTGGTGCGTGTCGATCGACAGGGCCTTTAAGTGGTCGGTTTTCTGGTTCGATTTTAATCGTTCAGTTAGACCGGGCCGGTTTGGAGGAAACCTAAGGTTCGTATATAAGCCTTTTTGGCCGCATTCTGATCGAAACCAAGTCTCAAAATCACTGGAAAAGAGTCAGAGAGGAGTTTCTCTTGTTCCTGATAGTTTTGTGAGTTAGGGTTTCGTTCTTGATCGATTTGGAGTGGAATTTCGTGGTGGTTGTAGCTGATTTCGTTTCTAGCCTCATTTCCATCTGTTTCTATCCGAAAAATCTAAGGTGAGTGCGTGACCATGGCTTCTAGGCCGACGGATCGTTAGGGTTGTTTGGTGATAGGTTTGGAACGTGTGGATTGATCTTGTGTTGATTGATTGTGGCTGTGTGTATTGGTTGTGGTGTTTTGATTGTTTTTTTGTGCAGGTTTTCGTGTTGACGCAGAGGAGGAATTGATCCGAGAGGATTATGATCGATTTCCCAGGATTTTACGAAGGGCCTGTCGAACGAGACACACGAGGTGTGTTGAACGACAGACCAGCACGAAGGCTGTCGAACGACACACATAAGGTGTGTCGAACGACAGCTAGATCACATGCTTGTCGATCAACACATAGTGGTTATGTCAAACGACAGGCATGTACAGGGGGTGTCGATCGACACCTAGTGGTAGTGTCGATCGACAGCCTGCCTAATGGGTTGTGGTTGAGCCATTGTGTTTGTGTGATGTATGTTTGTTTGTTTGCATGAGCGGTCCATCGTGCCTGAGTGCGCAGTTGTAGATGGGATGACCGTCTCACTGGGTATTTATGATAATACTCACGCATCTCCTTTTTCCATGTGATGCAGGTAAAGGCAAATTGTGATCGTGGAATCATGGCTACGAAGAGGGAGATGATCTAGGGTCTCGTGTTTCACGTTTCTTGTTGTTTTCATTACTGTTTTAGAACCGCTGTTAGGTTGCTGGAATTTATTGAATTGGTTATCTGTGGAACTGATTGGTTTAATATTTTAATGGAATTTTATTATTGGTTATCCGGTGTAGTGTAATTGTGTTATGGTTTGCTTGGCTATTGAGGATAGCATTTATGGGAATGCTAGTCCGTGGCCAGGGTTTGTTTGTCTTAAAAAAAAAACGGGTCGGGTCGGGTCGGGTCGTTTCAAAAGCAGTAGGGGCTAAACGAGTTCGAGCTTGCTTGGATTCCCAGCTCGTCACTAGTGAATTCAGCGGGTCGTATGAAGAGAAAGATAACAAGATGGACGCCTACCTAAAGGTAGTACCTGAGATCACTGATGGGTTCGAAGGATTCGAGTTCATAAAGATTCCCCGTAGCGATAACTCAGCTGCGGATGCATTGGCCGCGCTGGCCTCAAGCTCGGATGTGAAATGAGTTATACCCGTAGAGAATATAATGAATCCCAGTATAGATCCACCACCCATGGTCTGCAAGATTATGGATGGTGAAATGGATGAAGAATCAACCGAAATGGAAGATGATTCCATTCCCCGAGAAGACTGGCGGATAGAGATTGTAGAATATATAAGCGAAGGAAAGCAACATGAAGATAAATGGGCAGCCCGAAGGTTGAGAACCCGAAGTGCCCGTTACACTATCTTAGAAGGCAAGCTCTATCGATGGAGCGCATCTCGCTATATGATGAGATGCATTTACGGGGAGGAGATCCTCAAAGTCCTGCGTCATACTCATGGGAAGGACAGAGGAAATCATTCCGGAGGGCGATCACTCGCCTTAAAGCTTAAAAAGCTTGGCTATTACTGACCAACAATGTTGGCTGATTGCCAAAATTACGCACAAAAGTATATAGCATGTCAAAAGCATGCACCAAAGAAGCTGGCCCCACCAGAGGAGTATTCTCCAGCAACCGTCGCATACCCATTCATGAGATGGGACATGGGTGCGGTCCGACCGCTGGTAACGTCACGTGGAAAAAAGAATATTCTAGTAATGATGGATTACTTTACCAAGTGGGTCGAAGCCGAGGCCTATCTTCAATCACCGGACCAGATGTGTCGACATGGAGTTCCTTACGAAATCGTAACGGACAACGGTCCGAACCTTACTTTTGTGATGTTTTCGCAAAGTTTTGGGACAAATGGAATATCCGTCTGGCCACAACAACTGTCTATTATCCTCAAGGGAATGGGCATGCCAAGTCAACTAATAAAACATTGATAGCCGGGCTAAAGAAGCGCATAGGAGAAAAGAAGGGAGCATGGGCGGATGAACTCCCCAGAGTACTTTGGGCTTATCGAACAACGCCTCGACGATCGACATGTCAGACCCCTTTCTTTTTTGCCTATGGAATGGAAGCGCTAGCACCCGCCGAAGCTCACATCGACAGTGCTCGAAGAGTCTTGATGACTCAAGATATCGAGATGAACGGATGAAGAATTCGAGACCATCTCGATGAACTCGAAGAAGTTCGAGACAATGCCTTGCTAAGGATACAAAATTATCAATAGCTTGCCGCAAAGTACGACAAGAAAAAAGTACAATATCGATCCTTCGAAAAGTTTATAAAAACACCAAAGAGGACGAAGCCGGGAAGCTTGGAATCAAGTGGAAAGTAAAATCTGGAGTGTATGAACTCCTCGAGATGGATGGAACCGAAATCCAAAATTCTTGGAATGCTTGTAACCTCAAGCGATATTATTGTTGAAATAACAATATCAAATATTCAAACGAGCCTCTTTGTATTGAACTACGAGTGACTTGATCCTTTCTTTGAAGAAGGGTACGTAGGCACCTTGCTTTTTTAGAAAAAGTCTAAGTGCAGTTACACATAAAAAAAAAATATATCTTTCAAAATAAAGATTATGGTTTAAACCAAAGACTTTCTTTTGAAAGCACGTTACTGTTTATTAAAAACTCAGCCTGATCAGCTCGAGAATTTAATATACAGTTTCTAAGAAAATAACTGTATACGATCTGTTCGTCTATTGTCACACATCGGAAACTTGGTGATATGCTCAAATTTACCCTGAGCTACTCTCAAATTAAGAGGTCAATTGTAGTAGGGGTCGAATCACTGGGAGTCAAATCAAACGATAGGATATATGACTTCGAATTGAGCTAAGCAAATAAAGTAAAGTAAAAGCAAGAGATAATTCAAAGCAAAGAAAGATTGTTGGTTTTTAAGAATTGAATTAAACAAAAACTAGGTTTTCGGGAAATTCGCAGGCAAAGATAAACTGTAGAATTATAAAACTGTCAGGATTTTAATGAAGAACCGTTCTCGAACTTGAAACTCTAATGTAAAATTAAACGACTTCCGTTGAATTAATTATCTATGCATAAACCCTAGAAATCCAAATTCCTTTGTAAAATCAATCAATTTATGCAAGCATTAAAGTTCAGGTTTCAATTGTTCACAAAATCCCTAAACCAAATTCCTTTGAGAATAAGTGATTTTGCTCATCTAAGATTATGGTCAGGTTATCAATTGATGCTTCCGTTTCTAATTAATCAACCTAGGATATCTAATTAAGGGTGATCAATCCTAAATCAGGGTTATTGCAATCTAGATGAAGAACCAATAGATAATCCTAACATGAATTCAATTCTAACAATTCATCTTAATTCCTTTGAAAAACCCTAAACCTAACAAATAGATTACTCAGACATGGATGCAAAGCAAATCATAATAACTGAATAATACTGCATAAAAATAGAGTAAGAAAGAATTACATAAGGGTTCGAAGAAATCTGAATGGTCTGAAAACTTGTCTCCCTAACTCTCAAAATCTCTCTGAAAACCCTAGGTATTTGATAAAAGAAAACTTCATGAAAACTAAAAGAAAACTGAGTATTTATAGGCTAGGATTCGAGCTGGGTTTTATTTGTTAACTTCTAGAACTTCTGGGGTAAAAAGGAAATCTTCAGAATTGGAAAAATCCTCTTTCTACGCGGAACAGCTTTCTCCGTCGATCGACGCACATATGATTCCGTCGATCGACGCGCCAATCTGACGGCAATTGAAAATCCGTCCACGCGACTTCAGCTCTTTTCTTGATGCTCCAAAATGCTCCATAATCACCAATTAAGCTCGACACGTACACAAACCTGCAAAGACTCTAAAACACTAGAAATATACCAAAAAGACTCGATAAAACCAGGTTAAATCATGGCCAAAAGATGGTAAAAACCATGATATATCAACTCCCCCAGACTTAGCTTTTGCTTGCCCTCAAGCAAACTAGAGACTAAGAATGAAGTCGAGGTTTGAAAATCACGAGAACTCACTTATCCTTTAGAACATTGCTTTCGTTTATTTGACTCCTTCGCTGCATATAAACAAAGTACCTTTGGCGGTCACGAATCTCAACCATCATAGGTTGGGCCTCAAATCTTAACCTGCAAACCCATCAGTTTCACATCCTCCTAACTGTCGCACACTTGATCGAAGTGATGATGGAATTCTCTCTAATGATATCAACCAAGTAAAAGGGCTAGGTGTGATGTTAAAGGCTTTTGTGTTTAAGTGGAGCTAAAGTGTTTAGGGTTACCAGATTTTATTTGGTGGATGCAGACATTATGCATAATCACAAGAGAGAGACGGGTCTAGTTGATGCCCATAGTTTCTCATTCACATTGCACTCTCCTCCAAATCGTAATCAGGAACCAAACATCATTATATAACATGTTCCACTATCCACATCCAACCTCTCCATTCCTTGGGACTTTTGTTGAAGCTAGAGACTTATAAAGATGATCATTTCTCTTTCCATTGCTATATTTTCGAAATAAATTTTTTTTTTTTTTTTTTATAACTTTTAGCTATAACTCTAGGGGGAGGAAATGATCTTACAAAATGTTAGTCTCGAAAATTACCATTATTATGCGTAAAATCCCAAGGAATGCTTAGCATTGCTGCTCTCTATCAAGTACTCCAACCAAATCCTCATCTTGTGCAATTTTGTGAATGAAAAACTGCGTCGGACCTCTTTCTCTCCGGAGTTTATAAACATGCCTGCACATAAAACAAAAGGAAAAAGATCGAATGAGGCTTGAACAATGGTTAAGGTTAGGGGTTGGGTACCAACTAAAAATGAGCTGGCCATTCAGGATCAACAAAGAGTGGTAAAGTGAATAAGAAGTCCTGAATGTTGGATCGATTACTGTTGTGATATCATCAAAGAGAATATAGCGAGATGGAGATCAAGTGTGCTAGTCTGGAGTGTGATCTACTTTGTTCTGCAAATCGCGAATAGAGGGGAACCTGTACTATCATTTGGTTTCGAATTCGCTCCATCCAAAGGCTTCATCGCAACAGCTAAGAATTGCAAAAACTGAGCGTAAATTCCTAGGAAAGGTCATTATCCCCTACAAGTTTTGACTCAATAAAAACAAATTTTTGACTCCAAAATAGAAAACAATGTTAGTAACTACCTCCCCCAGACTTAAACAACACTGTCCCCAGTGTTAATTAAGCCTGAAATTGGTGAAAGAAAAGAAAAATAAGAAGTTAGAAATTGCGAAAAAGAATCGGACCTCTGAAGTGCCCATCGATCGACGCACAAGGTGGTCCGTCGATCGACGCTACTGTCTGAAAAACGATCGTATGTATTCTGGTTTTTTAGCTCCATCTCGTCATGTCATTCAACGGTTAGTACCTATTTAAAGTACTCAAAAACAGAAACGATCAAAAGCACCAACATCATATCATCTAATCAAGTTCACAATTTTGAATTCCTATAACAAACTGACTCGATAAAAAGAAAATAAAAGAGAAAGAAAAAGACTCACAGGTGGGTTGCCTCCCACCAAGCGCTTGTTTTCAGTCATTAGCTTGACTGCGGATGATGTTCAGGCTGGAGGTGGATCACTGAAGTGCATTCCCCTAGATTTGCAAGGAACAATACCAGGAAAGAGCTTCATAGTGTTGTTCAACATCTCTTGGACAACTACCTCTCCTTTCTCTCTCAACTCCAAAGGAATGACAATTCTGAACTTGGAGAATGGTTTTGAGGGCTTTATACGCTTCACCTTGGGGATCTTTTGGCACTTGTGAATCAGAGGATTGTTGGCTTCATGATGTGTAGTGGAAGGAGCCATCTTGAGGACGTTCTGAACCTTCTTCGTCTCTCTTTCATTGCTAACCATTAGCCTTGAATAACCCATTGCAACTTCATTTAACTCCTCAGTTTCAGCGATAGATCGAATCAAAGTCCTCTCCAATGCTTTAGTTGGATGTGTCTCACTGAAAACCTCTTGAGCAATGTCTGTGAGTGTATCCACAGAGTAGGTTTGACCATCAATCGTAGGCTTCTTCACCAACTGATCCATATCAAACTTCATCTCCAACTCACCCACACATAGTGTAATCCTTCTCCCTTTGACATCAATCATTGCTCCAGCTGTAGCCAAGAATGGTCTTCCCAAGATAAGAGGATCTTTGGGTTCTTCGGGATATTGCAGAACCACAAAGTCTGTAGGGATCAAACAATCTCCAACCTTTATTGGAACATCCTCCAAAATTCCCTCTAGGATCCTTACTGATCTATCTGCAAGGATAAGTGATATCCTTGTTGGTTGGAAATCAGTCATACCAAGGCTGACAGCAACTGAGAGTGGCATCAAGTTGATGTTTGAACCCAAATCACAAAGAGACCTTGGAAACCTGTCTGTGAAGATCGAACAATCTAATACAAAACTTCCTGGGTCTGTGAGCTTCTCTGGAACCTTGTTCAGAATTATTGCACTAACTTGTTCAGAGATCATAGCAACTCCTTCCTCAAGACACAAACTCTTAGTAACCATCCTCTTCACATACCTTCGAATTACAGGAGAAAGCTTCATTGCATCTAAAAATGCAATCTCAATGCGTAGCTTATCCATGATAGCCTTGCATCTAAGCTCTTCTAGCTCCTGTTTAGACCTCTTTTGGTTCCTGGGGTAAGGAATCTTAGGTTGATAAACCTTCTCAACAATATCAGTCGGATCCTGCAGATTTTCAGGTTTCTCCGTCGAGGTCCCGTCGAGGTAACGTCGGGGTAACCTCAGAAATTTTCTCACCCGTCGAGGTAGCGTCGAGGTAGCGTCGGGGTAGCGTCGAGGTAGCGTCGGGGTAGCGTCGGGGTAACATCAGGAATTTTCTTCAGATGTAATGAGATGATGATTAGGAACTAGTGTAGGTATACTCCAGAACAATTTCCTATTCCTTCAGAAACGCAATCTGCAGAGTTTTATAAAACAACATCATTGATGCTTCGCTTTTTGTTTATTTTTGTTATTTTGGTTCTGATTTTGGTTAAGTATTTAATTTTTTTTATTCTTTAGAATTTTAATGAGTATTGTGGAAGCTCGATTCTGCACTAAGTATTCATTAGAGAATTCGGGGAGAAACTTTATTGTTCTAAGAAATGTCTAGGTCTGATCGAATGAACCAACAAATGAAATGTAAATGGTATTGTATTTATCGATGAACAAAGAATACAATGAGAATACAAGTGAGTAGCGAGCGGCAGCTAGCTAGTACTTTAGTCGAGTATGCATGTGTCAAAGAAGTTAGGTCGAAATCTGCCTCTTCCCATTGTATTTATAGCTCCTTCAGCTTCGTTCGCCAGCTCCGACAGCTCAGGTCCTCCCCGCGTATCTTGTGCCATTTGGTTGTGATCTTCCGGAAATCTTGGAGCTGAAACGAGTCCACGATCTCCAGTTGATTCGTTCCCAGCTCCCGCTCCAGCTCTAGCTCCTTCTTGGACTTATCCATTCGTCAGCGGGTCGCATTCTATTATGAGCTCATTTTATTCCTTTAATGGACCATAAGTGGGCTCTCGGTCTTATATGGGGCCGCACTAAGTATTTCAGTCCTCGCGCTATGGCTCCGAAGTGGGCTTTTAGCTGGGCCGGATTATCCTCTAACACTTAGTGGGCGGCTTGCAAGATAAAGGATTTGCGATCTTGGAATGGGTACAAGGATCTCGGACCTCAGATTCTCCTTCAACTACTTTCTCAGATATCCTCAATCTGATTTAGTTCTTGACGCGAGAAAGATACACAGAGGCGGAAGATCCTCGCGATCTTAACGACCCTAGCTCAGCTGCTATAAAATCATTCGCCTGCCCACCTGAGTTTACTCAATCGTTTAGCTACAACTCCCGAAGTAAGATGATAGCTTTCTCTCTTTCTTTGCACCATCTCGTATTTAGTTAGTTAAATAGATTTTCTTTCGTCGATCTAGACTTTAGGTCTTTTTGTCGTTTCTAACTTTGACATCTCTCTCCACGCCCTTGCCGAGATCCGCTCCCAGTTTCTGATGGACCCCACCTAATCGCAAAGAGGGAGAAGGCATTCGTCGTTATCCCCTGAGAAGGATCTGATGGGGCTTGTGTCTTAGCTTGGCTTCCCATCGGAAGTCGAACTTAGCGCCCCGACTCGAGATGATACGCTGGAAATGATTTGGTTGGGATGGCGCCTCGAGTTACTTCGATCGTTAGGGCTGGCCTTTCCTCAGATGAACCCCAACTTCCTCCGCCACACCGTTGGGACGTTTGTCAGCGGATTTGAGGAAGGGATACTAATGTTCACCGAGGCCTTCCTCAGCCTTTACATGGCAAAAAGTACCTCGAGGGTCCTGGGTCATTTTTATATGTCGAACCGGCCCGGTCGAGGGATCGTCACATCGATTTTTACCTCGATCAAAGATCTGAAGTGGCGGAGTTCCTTCTTTTTCTTTAGGATTTCTTTTGCATCAATCTTGTCAGTGGCCAAATTCAAAGCCCTTCCTTCCTGTTTTGCTGATTCCGCCGATTAGGGTGTTAAATAGTGAATCATCGATTAAGACTTGTTGATTTAGGGATATCTGGTTTCGTCTTAACTTCAAACGTCCGTCCTTTTGTTTGTCTTGCAGTGAATCCTTGGAAGTGAAACTCAACGACCCACTTATCCTTTTAATCACTCGGTTACGCAGCGGTGCCATCGACTGGAGTTCTTTTGACCTTCCGCCCATTAGGAGGGTTGTCACCACAAAGACATTCGCTACTCATCTGCCGACTCAGGACCCTGTTCCCATCTCCGTGATTCCTCCCACATTATCCTCAGCTCCTCACCGTTCCCTTATACCTCAAAAGAGAAGGCGTGTTACTCGTAGGGGCACTGGTCCTTCAGTTCTGCCCACCTCCCCGATTTTAGGTCAGTCTTTTCATATGATTCATGGCAAATTGATCTGCTATTGGAACTGCCCCTCCTTATGGTTAGGCTTACAACCCTTTTACCCATTTCACAGTTTCTGACTCGTTCTCTGACGCCCGCAGTTCTTGTTCCATCATTCTTTCTTCCGTTGAAATGTCTAGAAGACCTTCCTTTCGTCGTTCTCAGAATGCTCTTGCCCCTTCATCTGGGAGAGTCAGGCCTGAGGATGTTTCTGCCGCAGTGCAGCCGGTTCTCAAGGCGGCTGGGGTCGCTGACCATGACATCAATGGCATTCGCTCAAAGGATACCCCGGTTGTTGCTCCCTTACGTGCTGATATTACCACGTCAATGGCTAACTTTTCCATGGCGGGGTATATAATCTCGGCGTCTATCAAAGACTTGCTTATATGGAAGATTGGTTTTTGTTCGCCTTGTTCCTCTCGGACCAGGACTCCACTTATCGCAGCTGTTGACACTACGGTGCAAAGGTACAACAGCTCTCCTTCCACTGGTTTTGCTAGTATCGGAGGCTCGCTCAGGTAAGCCTTGAGCTGCTTGAGGGCTTCCTCGTATCTTTCGTCCCAGCCGAATGCTTTATTCCCCTAAGTAAGTTATAGAGAGGAAGACATTTATCGTAGATCTGGATATGAAGCGGTTTAGCGCCGCTATCCGTCCAGTTAGTTTCTGCACCTCCGTGATGGATTTGGGGAATGCCATTTCCAGGAAGGCGGAGATCTATTTTGGGTTTGCCTCGATCCCGCGCTCGTTTACCAGGTAGCCCAAGAACTCTCCAGAGGGTACTCCGAAGGAGCATTTGGCTGGGTTGAGCTTCATGTCGTACTGATTTAGCATGACAAAGCAATCCATGAGGTGGGAAACGTGGTCGTTCTGGTCAACGGACTTCACTGGCACGTCGTGAATATAGACTTCCATGCTCTTTCCAAGTTGTTCGGAGAACATCTTATCGACCAGCCGTTGGTAAGTGGCTCCAGCGCTCTTTAGCTCGAAAGGCATTACTTTGCAGTACTAATAGCCCTGGTCTGTGATAAAGGCTGTCTTTTCTTGGTCATCGAGGTTCATCAGGATTTGATTGTACCCGAAGAACGCATCCATGAAGGATAGCAGTTGGTGCCATGCGGTAGCTTCGACCAAACGATCGATATGCGGGAGTGGTAAGTTGTCCTTAGGGCAGGCTTTGTTGAGGTCGATGTAATATATGTAGACTCGCCATTTCCCATTCTTTTTCTTGACAACTACTGGGTTGGATAACCAATCGGGGTAATGGACCTCGCAGATTGATCTAACTTTTAGTAATCGTTCCACTTCGTCGTTTTCGGCTCTAGCCTTTTCAGGGCCTAGCTTACGTCTTTTCTGCTTTATTGGTTTGTACGTTGGGTCGTTGAGCTTGTGGGCGGTGACGTCGATGCTGATGCCTTTCATGTCGGAGGTGGTTTAAGTGAAGGAATTGACGTTTTGTTTAAGGAAAGACACGAGCTCGGTTATGATCGAATCAGGGAATAAGCTGCCTATTTCGACCCATTTTTCGGGGTGCACTAGGTCAATACAAACCTACACGACTAAGTCCTTAGCGGGTTTAACGAGCCTTGTGTTATGGTGCTCCCGTTTCGGTAGTTGTTATTGGGTGGACTTCGCCATTTGCTTGTGTCCGCTCAAGTAACATATTTTGGAGGCCTTTTGGCTACTCCAAATTATTCCTATGTCGTTTGGAGTTAGGAATCTAACTCATTGGTGATAGGTTGAAGGTACAACTTTCATGGTGTATATCCATGGCCACCCAAGTATTGCGTTAAATGGAGTTGGGCGGTTGATGACCACGAAGTCGATGAATTTGTGGAGTTCTTTAACGACAGTGGGGAGTCGAACGGTGCCCAATGAATAGGTGTTTTCGCCAGCGAAACTGGTCAGAGGGGCTCCCTCCCCCCTTAGTTCGGAGTCGCTGAGGCTCATCTTTTTGTACGCGTCATAGAATATCAGATCGATGGAGCTGCCCATGTCGACCATCACTCTCGACATTATACATCCATACACCTCGAGCTGGTTGACAAGGGCGTCATCATGGGGCTTGTCGAGGTGGGCAGTTTTGCTTTCTGTGAAAGCTATTTCCTCACTCGGGCTTGGTGAAGCGGGTGGGATAGTCTACGAGGTGGTTGCTCTCGCTTGGTGTGCTCTGATACAGTTTGCAGAGTCTCGACATAGCAAAATCCTCCTAATATAAAGTCTATCCGCTTGGTAGGGATTAGTGTTGCCAAACCCTTGAGAAATTGGAGCATTCTAATCAATGAGTTTGACGGCTTCTTGGGTGCAGGTGGCGGTGTGAACATCGAATCCGCGGCTCCGCCACAAATGCTCCGGGCTAGGTCGTCTGCTCTCTCCCTCTTTCCTTTAGATCTTTTCTCTGATGGCTGCGGTGCTGTGGTTTTATTTCCTCCACCTCCGCTTCATCGGTCTCTTCAAGGCTCTCTTGTTCAACTAGTTTCTTTTCCTCGTTTTTGAGGCTACTTAAGTACCTGCATTCTTGCGTGGAGTGTCCTTTTCTGTTATGGTGTGTGCAATACTTAGACGCATCGTAATCAGCTTTCTTTGTTTGTTTTGAGGTGTCGATGGCATATGCATGTTGACCGTTTGAGTAGTTTTTGGTGAGCTTTTTCTGAGCTTGCTATCCTTAAGTGGTAGTTTTGCTCTTGAATCTTTCGGCTAGGGAGGCAGTTTCCTCTTCATGTAGTGCATATAGCAATGCGCGATGTAGGGCCTCGTCTAGTTGTATGTAGGGGTTTACTGTTAGTTCCATTCGGAACTTAGACCCATACCATAGTCCGTTCTTGAGCGCCCCTAGGGCTACTCGTTCGTTGAAATTAGCTACTCGTTATTTTAGTTGTTTGAATTTCGTGATATAACTTCTTAGAGGTTCAGAGGCTTCATGTTTCAATTCCCATAAACTGGCTTCCGAAACTTGGCGTCAATGAATACGAAATATTGTTTCAGGAATATTGCGATGAGCTGGTCGAGGCTGTGGATTGAGCAGCTGTCCAATCCAGCAAACCACAAGAGGGCTGATCCTACTAGGGTCTCTGCGACTAATCTCCAATGCACTGCTTCTATTTTGTTGTCGGCTAAACGGGCTCGCGCCACGGCCAGCCAGAATGCTCTGACGTGAGCTTTTGGATCGTTTTCCCCGGAAAATTCCGGGAACCTGATTTTTATGATGCCTCTGAGAGGCATATTAGTTATCATATCGGTGAAGGGCATATTTTGAGTCTCCTAGATAGCATGGTCGATATCCGGAGCTGAGCTTACAGCTCTGTGGACGCATGACCTCATGAAGCGGAGTTCAGCTTGCGTCTCTTCACCGTATCTTCTGAGGGTATCGTGATCTATCGCTTCTCCACCTCTCGGTCGGGGCTTGGCTTCTCTCCTAACGATGTCGCTTGACGAAGCCCGGTTAATTGGTCCCGAGTTATCCCGCCCTGTCTAGTTGTTCTCTATCCACAGCGAAGGACGAATCTTTCTCTGGACGGCTGCAGAGGTGAAGGTGTTGGAAGAGTCAAGGTCAGCTGGGGGTGCTGGTTGTCTGGCCAAAAGCGGGGTAACCGTTCCCTTGGAGAGGGGTTACGAAGATTCTAGAGAAGTCTAGCTGCGTTCTAGAGGCTAAACTTCCGATGGGAATCATGGCTTCGTCGAGGGCTCAGCGAGGGTGTATCCCTCGTCCAATGGACTGGGCTATTTCTTGGATATGGGCCGATATCGCCCTTTCCTATTGATTGAGTCGAGTCGTTATGGTTCGGACGGTGACGTCTTGACAGCGCGCTCTTTCGACCAAAGCTGTGAGCATTTGGCGTATCTCAGAGAGATCGTCTGGTGAGTGTTCTCGTCGGCCTACAGGGGTGGTGGTGCTTGTTTGACGTTGCCAGACGCTCCGTGGAACCATTGAAGGGACTCGCGCTGGGAGTGAGGAGCCAGATCCGACATGGGTGGTCGGATCGGCAGTCGTTACACTCGCAGACTAGAAATCGACCAAGGTCGATGCCTTTGGGCTTGATCCTAGGTCGATGACCTGGATCTCCCTGCTGGCTGATTCACTCACTAGTGGGTGTTTTCTGGAACCGTGGTTGGAACATTAGCATCCATATTTGCTGAATCGGTGGGTTGTTGATCAGATCTTTGTGTATGACGTAGTTATTTCCTCCCCTTAGTCGGCGCCAAATGTGAAAGCTGAATTCCGCACTAAGTATTTGTTAGAGAATTCGAGGAGAAACTTTATGGTTCTAAGAAATGTCTAGGTCTGATCGAAAGAACCCATGAATGAAATGTAAATGGTATTTTATTTATCGATGAACAAAGAATACAATGAGAATACACGTGAGTAGCGAGCGGCAGCTAGCTAGTACTTTAGTCGAGTTTGCGTGTGTCAAAGAAGTTAGGTCGAAATCTGCCTCTCCCCATTGTATTTATAGCTCCTTCAGCTTCGTTCGTTAGCTCCGCAAGCTCAGGTCCGCGTATCTTGGGCTGTTTGGTTGTGATCTTCCGGAAATCTCGGAGCTGAAACAAGTCCACGATCTAGCTCCTTTTTGGACTTATCCATTCGTCTGCGGGTCCCAACCCATTATGAGCTCAATTTATTCCCTTAATAGACCGTAAGCAGGTCCGGTCTTATATGGGGCTTTAAGTCCTCGCGCTATTCTCCTTCACATAGGAATAACTTACTCCGAAGTGGGCTTTTAGTTGGGCCGACGAATCCAGCTCCAACAAGTATCATATCAATAAAAGAGAAGTAAAAAATCATATGTGTCATCCTCTCCTTGATTTTAGGAATTGTTTTTAATTACCTACCATAATTGATTTGGTATTTGATTCGTTATATATTTAATTTTAACGATTTATTTATTTATGTAATTCGAAGATCCCATCATATTATTAAACCTTCGGGATTCGGCCACCAGGGGCGGATCTAGAAGATTTTTTTACCGGGTGCATGATTCGTAAAAAAAGTTTAAAAATAAATATTGGGGCCTTGAACTCAGGTTGATAGGGGGGCACTAATGGAGTTTTACCATCTCATCTAATAAATATCTTATGATCATCTTTACTAAATTTTGAATATAAATATTTTAATGGGTGCACATGCCCCCATTGCTAACACCCTACATCCGCCCCTGCGTGAAACCCTAGGTTGTTTTATTATCTCCTTATAAATAGTATAAGATCCCACGTTTAATCCTTCAAACAAGGTTAGTTGTCGCACTCTGTAACATTTTTAGGGTTTTATCGTTTTAGGGTTCTTATCGTTTTTGTATTGTACCTTATCCTTTTCATGTTTTGAAGGTTTGATAATCATGATCCTTATTCAAGGTTTGTTTTCTCTTCTTTGTTCTCTCTTCTTTGTTCTAATTTCGATTCTTTTGTTTTCATCTCTTTTTTGTTCATATATTCATATCATTTTCCTTGGTTCTGTGATTTAGCTTTTGATAGTCTTACTTTTCGGTTCGGTTATTGATATATCTTCGTGTGTTTTCTAGGTTATTCAAATTGGTACTCCAAAGTTTTTAATAAAAGTTGGTCAATCTCTTAAAAACTTTTTATAAGATGTTTGTACATGACCTATATCTCTTTTATATGTTCTAATTAGGGTTCACAATCATGTTTTGGGGTAAGTATGTTTTTGTTTTACGATCTAAGGTTTTTGTTTTACCTAATGTTTTGTCTCCTTCCAATCTTTCGTTTTATTTTTGTTTTTGTGCTTTTAGGGTTAATATTGTCTCTTTGTGTCTCTATTGATTATTTTGTTAATGGTAGCTGTTTTACAAATTGAGTTTTTGTTTTTGTATACAGATATGATAATGAAGAAGTATTTTACTTGATGTTTTTCTAATTTCTCATCTCCCATCTCTGGCATCATGTTTCTAATGGCTTGTTTTAAAGACACAAAAATATCTTGGTGAGTTTCTATTTCTTCGTTGCATCTAGATGTATTTTTTTATATATGGATTTGTTTAGTGTCATTGTTGTCTCATGTATGGGTTTCCTTGCGAGGATGTGTATGTTGTCACACCAATGTAGGCTGGTGACAAATCTCTTCCGTTTATCAACCAAGGCATTTGGATTTACTTCATGAGAGTCTTTGAAGAGCTATATCTTTAAGTTTAGTGGTGGTTGTGCTCTTTATGATCGTTTTATCTATCAAACTTTATGTATTTTACGTTTTGTTGTTGCTGTCTTTAGTATGGTATGTAATCGAATATTTATATGATCATTTTGTCAACACAATAAGTTTTTCCTATAATTTTTACTCTTATGATTTATGGAAGGTTGATCTACCCAAATAAAATTGAGATTGAAATATGAAATATGATATACTTAAGAATACACAATTTGGTTGGCCTCTTTCCTACCGCACACGTAATTGTGTTAAGATTTAAGTAAAAATATATACTCAATGGATATTTTAAAAAACATAAGAATATATTTTATTATAATATAAGTTTTCCAATAAAACACTGAGCTTAAGAATTTATCTTATTTTAAAATGTTTAACCTTTATAATCTTTATAAATATTATTTATTTTCTGATTTATGATGGTGCTCATATTTCTGAATATATCTATCCCCATATAAATGGGAGATTCGAATGTAACTTGGTATTTTCCATTATATCCATAGCCATAAAATTTACTAATTAAAAAAAGTAAAATTGTACTATCTAATTGTTTTCAAAATACTTTTCAAACCAAATATCCAATTGTAATATTCATCATTATCTCACCTAATTACTTTACTAATTATATTTATATTTTCCATTTTAAATTAAATTCTCCATGTATATCGTTTTGAGTATATCTTATTTTTAAAATCTTTGATGATTATGTATCTCATATTTCTGAATATATGTATCCCCATATATCACAAAAAAATGTATCCCCATATAAATGAGATTTGAATGTAATTTGATATTTTACAATATATCCATTGCCATAAAAATGTACTAATGAAAATCAAAAAGTAAACTTGTAATATTCGATTGTCATGTTTTCCAAAAACTTTTCAAAAAAAAAATATTCAGTCGTAATATTCATCATTATCTTTCTTAAATTCTCTATGTCTATCACTTTGAATGTATCTTATTTCCCCCTTAGTTGTATACTTTAACTTCACAATTTTGAGTTGCCTTCAAAGTTAGTACAAGCAAGTTAGTATTATCTTTAATCTTGCTCTTAAAGTTAAAGTAACAAAATGAAACACCTCCATGATTGTTGTTAGCAAATCAAAAGTATCCTTGGTAAATTGTTACTTGGATGTGTTACATGCTCCAGGCTCCTTGAAGATGACTTCATACACCAAAAAAATGAAACTAATATTTCCGGAATAATTCTACTATGTCACTGTTTCCCGAACACAAAATATTGTAATCTCACAAATAAGATAAGGATGGTACCGTTCTTCTTTTTCTTGGTGATCTACGACTCATAAAAACAAATTGTGAGAATTCAACCCATATTCATTTAATCAAGGTTAGATCAAAAGCTTCTCTCTATTCTTTGTATCACTCTTGATCTCTCTGTCTAAATCTTTGATGCAAGTGTTTTAGTAATTGTTGAAATTTCAGTCGATCACCCATTTTATTTTACGTTCCAAGTATGTGTTGCAATTATGTACAAATGGTTTCCGATTATTTGTAGAACTTTATCGCTGCAAGATGGTGCATGCGTAAAACTATATGACTTTTTCTTCTTCTCTGTAGTAGTTTACTCATGTCATTGATACATGAAGCATTCATATTTGCATAAATGCTCACGTGGCCATTGTTTCGTGGAAAAAACGTGGTGCACCAACTGGATATTATGACACATTTCGAGGGTTAGTGGGTATTAGTTAGTTCAAGACTTCATGTTCTTCTTCTTTTTTTGCTACATTTCCTTAAGCATGGAGTTTATGATTGTCTGTTTACTTGTGCTTTCTAGCCACAATTTAATGGCAGGTAGTTTAGGCATATCCCGGGCTAAATTCATATTAAATGGCAGGAAACTCCATGGTGTAGATATTTGGCTAAGATTATTAGTGTTATAATATTACTAGACCAAGCTTGGATCAAACCGTATTAAAGTCACGTTTTCAGTTTGATAAATGAAAGCATAAGAAGAATAAAAAACCACAAAACATAAATGATCTTGGTTAGGTATGTGGCATTGGCAATGATCTTGTATCTATTAATAAAGAACTAATGTACAAAAGCTTGGTTGCCATCAAAGAATATACATGACCATCTCATTACTAATTTTTCATATTACACATGTATACCAGACTGTTCCATGCTAACCACGATATTCTAAATTCTCAGAGTTGAGCCTTTCTATAGACTGAAAAAAACATTCAAAATTAAGAAATTCTTACAATTGAAAGACATACAGGTTTAGAAGAAATTGATATGCAAAACTGCATTTGTTACACCTGAAACTGAAAAGTACAAAGTACTTCATAATTGCAAACAAATACCTATTCAAAAGAAAAGATTTGTTTGTAAATTGTAACTTGCATCAGAGTTTTTGTAGATCATCAAAGTTGACTTGATCACCAAATTTTCTCCTTCTGTTGAGATACCAATATTCAGTTCCTACCCTTCCACGTTCAACTGCATTCGGTTAATATGAAATATCAAGAATCATATAAATACATAAACTATAACCAGTAAACGGATAAAAATAAACATGTTTACAAACCTCGTAAATATCCTACAAATGCGCATATATGAAAGAAAAAAATTATGTCTTTCTCTTTTTCCGGCATAAATCATAAAAATAGTGATTTAAAAGGATAAATTAAACATTTACAGTCTTCATAAAATCGAGTGGAAGTGTTAAATGATATTGAGAATGCAACTGACCGTGTTAAAAACGGAGCTAACATTCATGAAGTTGATCGAGTGTTATGAGCGGTAAGACTGATGTGTATAAGACAAAGTTTATCACGTCTCAAACATATGATCAAGTTAGGCACCATCGGTCAAGTGTATCATGGTATCATGGAGATATGGTTCACCTACAATACATCAAAGTACGCATTTTCAAACTGGTTACTAATTAATGATCGTTTAACTACAGGTGATAGAATGGTGCGTTGGGACTCGAACATTCCACATGATTGTGTATTGTGTCGAGCACCATTGGAAACGCAAAATCATCTATTTTCACATGTCTCTATTCTTATTCAGTTTGTGCAAATTTAATGAAAGGAGATGTCAAGAATAAATTTACTTCACACTGGACTTCCACACTTTCACTTCTCACGCGTCCAAGTCGAGATAAAACTTACTGCGTTCATCCTGTCGTATCACTTATGGATTGAAATAAATGGAAGACCGCATGGGAACCCGCCAAATGCATCAACAAGCCTTATCCGCATCGTCGACAAATGTATTCGTAATCGGTTCAATTCGATTTGAACTCTCGCTGACAATAGATATAATAGGTGTAGATGATTTGAAAGACATTCAGAGTCATATGAATCTCAATCTCGACATGAACATTAGCAACAAAAGCAATGATATCGCCATTCTTTATTAGAGTTCAATAGCATAATCCTGATATCATATATTATTTACGGTTGTTTAAATAAGAATTAGGGTAATAATGTCTTCATGTATGTTTTGTTTTCAGACATTTTAAGAATATTTTGTTTTTAGAAATTTCATTTTTAATCATATTAATAATATAAGATAAATGTCATATAATGGCTATTGCTTCGTCATTCGTTTAAATTTTTGAATTTTGTAATAATCACTGTCATATATATCAATTTGTTCACGTGATAGGAGAACATGTGATCACATATACCTACGTATCCCTAACATGCGTTCTTTTGCTAACAGAGCCTCAGCTCGGTTGGTATTCATAATTATTTTTATAACAAATTGGTCTATAGTACTATAATGCATCTTACTTTTCTAATTTATTTATTTTTAGAACCGGTGGTTTTGCTACTACCTATTCTAATGTACTTGCTACCATCCGTTCAAGAGAATCTACCGAACCAAGGGACTCTGCTGATTTTAGATAAAGACAATTTGTTGCTATGAAATATCTATTCAGATACATTACCTAACGAAATTAGATTAGTTATGTTGTGTTGTTTTTAATGATGTTTTTTGGATTGGGTTTAGGTTTTCTAAAAGTTATTGTTTATCAAGTCGTTCGTATACTGATTTATTTCATGGTTTTAATATACAATTTACTACAGCTATATCAAATTAATCATATGAGAAGTCAATATGCCTATAAACTTTACATAACCAAATGTGCTATGGAACAAAAAGATGACATGTAATTTTCCACGCTTTCTATATACATTTATCCTTGAATTGCTTCAATCTATGTTCCCTCATCCACCGAGCGGGTAAAATTAAGAAAAACTCAAAAATTAAACTATTATTAAAATTAATACTAAATGAATGTTGAATAGAGTATGAGCAATAAACATGGTCGATTTCTCATGCCCTGGAATTGGAAATCGAAAACTATGCAGCAAGACCCGAATCCCAGACCCGCGACAGGGTATCCATACCCGCAACCCGGCTACCCTTACCAGAACCATAACCCTTACTACGCGCCGCCACGTAATCCACGCGCCGTCTTGCTCCGCCGTCTGTTCATCGTGTTGACGGCGTTTCTCCTCGTCTTAGGGTTGATCCTGATCGTCTTCTTGATCGTTGTTCGTCCCCAGTTACCCAATGTTTACATCAACTCTCTCTCCGTCTCCAACTTCAACGTCTCCAACAGTCAGGTCTCCGGTAAGTGGGATCTCAATCTCCTCTTCCGGAACCCTAATTCGAAGATGTCGCTTCACTACGACACTGTCCTCTGCTCTGTGTATTACGGCCGTGCGTCTCTCTCCGACACGCGACTGCAGCCTTTCGACCAAGGGAAGAGAGACGAGACGCCGCTTAACGCCACGCTCTCTGTCTCCGGGACTTACGTCGACGGGAGGCTGGCTGATTCCATTGCCAAAGAGAGAGCTTCCAAAGGAAACGTTGAGTTTAATCTGAGGATGCTCTCTTGGGTCACTTTCCGCTATGGAGCTTTCCGGAGGAGGAGATGGTTAACCATTTACTGCAACGACGTGGCCCTTGCTGTTCCGCCCACTACTAGTTCCGGGAAGATGCTTGCTTCTTCACAGAGATGCAAATCCTATTGACATCATGTCGGTTTGGGTTTAAAGCAGTCATAGCCAATAGCCTATATTCTGGTTTCTTCTTCTTTATTTGAGTTGTGCTGTTACTCTTTCATCATATATATCCTTCTTATTTTGCACTAGAAACTATGCATTGCTTCATCATCCCAATTTTATCCTCTGCCCCTCTATAATATTTCAAATATCTTATTAATAGACAAATCTCCTCTTGGATAATGGAGCAAAGGGAGTATATTAAGGGTGGTATCAAGCCACCTAATATCCAAGTTACGTTTTCCACAAAAGTTTCCCGTCTTTAAACAGAGGTGATCGAAAGTCAAAAGAGAACTTCACCAAAAGTAACCTTCAAGTTGCACAACTATTCTTCTATCTTTGCCTTCTTACGAGCCAAAAACCGCTCTTTAGCAGCACCAAGTGCATCCTCACTTTTCTTGTGGTGGTTAGCGGCTTTCGGTGCCTCTTTGATTGATGAGTCTATTTCTTCTGTGGCATCTGAACCCTTCTTCTTCTCAACTTGTGCTTCTTGTGGTTCCACACTTGTCCTACGCTTTGATCCAACATTTCCAGATTCGGGCGAAACTTCCTTCTCCGGTGCTTTGGATTTATTCTCTTCCCTTGCCTCTTCTTTCCTCAGCTCCTCGATCTTATCTGTCTTTCTTTGTTCGTCGAGCCTCTCTGCGTCTTTAGCTTCGAGATCCCGAGCTCCAAATGCCACATTTTTGCCAATGTTGAAGTAGAAATCACTCAGGTCTTTCTTCTTTGTAACCTAACAGATGATGAAAACAAAGCAACAATCCAGTTTTCATTATTGCTCAATGAGAGACATGAAAATGACTTGTAACATGATCTAAGAAGAAGAGATTGCGATCAAGTTTAGTAGAAATAGAAACATAAAGGAGGAAAGCATAGACACAAGAGAAGAGAACATACATCGTCTTTTTCCTCTCGAAGATCACGCAATCTTTCTTCTGCGAGCCATTGCTTTTGTTCTTCGAGTTTCCTTTTGTAGGCACCAGTTATAAACTTTTCTTTATCAGAAAAAAGATGTTGGTCTTTTTCCCTCTCTTTGGCAATCTTTCGCTCGTAAACAACTTCATGTTCTTTCTGTCTACGGTCTGCCTGTTTCATCAAATGCTGGATATATCTTGGCTGCAAATGAGACAAAATAAGTCCACAAAGAAAATTGCATTCCAAGTGATGTGTTTGGAGGCTCAAATAGTTCACATCTACTCCAAGTAAGAAGATTTTGATTCCATAAGCTACCGGGACAACACGGAGAATGAATCCTAAGTTACCTTGCGGTCTTGACGATCTTGCATTCGAGGAAGAACAGCCTTATGTTTCATGTCATCATAAACATCGTCGTAAGAAAAAGCACAAGGGTCCTCCTCCAAGGCTTTCTTATGCTGCTCCTCGATCTACCAATAAAAATATAAAGTGCCTTTTGTTCGTCTGTGAAGATTAACACCAATTAAAATATAAAGAGCCTTTTGTTGGTCAAGAAACCTACTTCCTTAAGAGCCTTGGTCTTTGAGGCTTGTCGAGAAATCTCCTTCTCAACATCGTTGTCTTCATCTTCAGCAAATACTGAAAGTGGGGACTGCTTTTGCTTAGACGGAGCCCTGATTTGCAATCCGTACTTTTTCATCTTCCAACCAATCCGCACAAACCCTAATCAATTGAGACTGGATTCCACACAACCCCTAATATATTGAAGAAGATGGAAATTGGAAGAGGAAGGAACAAGATAGATCAAATTTCCAATGTCTAACTGGGCCGTGATTTACCTTTTTAATGTCTACATGGGCCGTGAAGACCGTGGAAGGAGTTCGAAAAGAATGAGCTTCATCAATTTTTTTATAGGTCTTGACGAAACAAAGTATGGTGCCGTAAAATTTGCCTTGTTATCTTGAGTTCCTTTACCAACTCTTGAAGAAGCATATAATGCTTTGACTCAAGAAGAAGAAGAATCCAAGATCTTGGATCGTATGCATGAGGAACGGATTGATCGTGTAAGCTTTGCAGTACAAACCGCTTCTACTTCTTGCAATTTCGCACAAAACAGAGGACCTACGGTGTCGTGTACCTTATGTGGGTGTACATGGGACCAATGTCTGATATACTCCAATCTTACCTTACTCCTGATCAGCGTACTCCTCATTTGTCTGACCATACTCCTCACTTGGACCAACTAGAGTACAATTGGTATAACTATGTATATGGTACAACTAGTACAACTACAAAACACGGTACAACTATGATATAAATAGTACAACTACATACATAACTGGTACAATTAGGACATACATATTCTGGCTATAACTATAACATACATAGTTGATTTGATAATTTTGTTAGAATTAAATATACTTCTAATGTCATTGCCTAACTTTTCTATTTAAATTTTTTTTCAAAATAACTTAAAATAAAGAAATGAGTAAATGAGACGTTGACTAAGTCCAGAGGAGCTTATTAGACATTGACTCGTGTACATGACATCTCACTGAAAACTGTTTCAAGAAAGTTGGTTATCCTCCTTGGTGGCTTAAAAATCCAAGGGGAAATTACTCTTGAGGCAATCCTACTTCTATAAACCAAAATCGCGGTTCAGACACAACTTATATGCTGACTAAGGGAATATCATGAGTCCCAAATTATGTGATTCACGTGACCATGAACAACAATGGAGCTCCTTTCTGGTTTTGGTATGACTACGAACATGTCTCACACAACACTAACGAATGCAGATAGTGTTGGTATTTGTGGAGAGATGTTCCCTTATCTTATTATATAAAGGAGAATTTGTCAAAATTGTAATTCACGGGATCTTGCCACGTGTTTATTATCGATCGAGATAATGACATGTGTCAAAAAAATAAAAACGGAAAACTAACAAAAAAACTGTTAAATAATTAAGTAAATAGTGAAAAGATTTTATTATATAAAGGAGAGTTTGTCAAAATTGTAACTCACGGGATCTTGCCACGTGTTTATTATCGATCGAGATGATGACATGTGTCAAAAGAATAAAAACGTAAAACTAACAAAAAAACTGTTACATAATTAAGTAAATAGTGAAAAGAAAAATTTGTAATAGTTTAACTTAATTAGAAACAAAAATTAGAAAACTAACAAAACAAATTGTTAAATGACTAAGTAAATAGTGAAAAAGAAAATTCTAATAGTTCAAAGTAATTAGAATATTTTTTTATAATAGTCTAAAATAATTAGGAAATAAAATAAAATTTATAATCCAAACTACATATATAAAAAACTAAGAAAGAAATCGAGAAGATATATAAGTCGCAAAAAAATTTGAAAGTATAGAACAAATAGTTAGTAAAAACATTAACCTAAAGAGATTATAAAAAATAAATAAACAAAAATTATAGAGAAAATAAAAGAATCTTATTATATAAAAGAGAGGTGATTTGAACTAATTTATATTTTCTATCTTGCGGTTAACAAAATGCAATTTATGATAAATAAATTGATAATTATACGGGTTTCAACTTAAAATACGATTATACGGGTTTCAATTTACAATATACTTTTATGTGTTTTAATGTAGAATACAATTAGAATTATATAAATAATCAATTTTAATATCTAATACCCGCATGCGGGTCCTAATCTAGTCTCATAATAAAAGTTGGTTTGTCTCATGCCTTTCCAATGTGCATTTAAGGCCCATACCCTAAGACACTTTAACATTTTAAGTAAGGAGCATTGGCTAATGAGCGTGTTAGTTTAAATTTTGTCTAACCTCGCTTTTTATGCCACAATACCTTCATGGTGTAGGCAATGCTATTGAATTTGAAATTATCTTTGATGAAAAAAAAAAAAAAAAAGGCAATCAAACTTGCATCGGACACCAACTCATCATCGAATATCTCTACATTGGATTCTGTGTATTATCAAATATCTTGAGAATGTTACAGTGCGTATAATGAACTTGTACATTTCAGTACCCTCCAAACTAGTCATCCTTGTCCTTGTCCACTTTCTTCCCAATCCAATTGGCTACAATAGGAGTCAAAGCAACACTACGGGGAAACCTTATCGGGGAAGCAGTGCCGTGGCAAGACTTATAGAGACCCGAGGCGAATTACAAAAAACTAGACCTTTTAACAATATATTTATAACGGTAGTTTTAAATAATATAACTTTTAAATTTTTTTTTAATAAACAGTCTAAAACCAATATATATACATTTAATATTTACAAAATAAAAAAACTATCATATAAACTTAAATTAAGTTAGTTTTGAACCTTTTCACCTCTTTTATAATTGTTTTGTCTAACCAATTCTTTTATATATATATACATCTATATATATGATAGAAAAACGAGTAGTAAAATGTTGGTGTTTATCAATAGAAAAATTGGAAACAATGATTAATCAACTTTAATGCACTATGATTATTATAATCATAAAAGTAAGATTGATAATCAACCTAAAATGCATTTTTTTTTAAACGGGTCTCCAATAAACTAAAAACCATACTTTTACATTTAGACATAATATTACAACTAAAAAATTTAGGGCCTTCGATTTTGATAAATAAAAAAGACCACAGACCAAAGTCTCTTTTTTCAACACATGGCCACGGCCCTGCAGAGAAGTAGCTTTATGTGCTGCCTAAGCCAGAGCAAAGGCCCCTACTTTCTCTCCCGCCTCTTTCGGCGAAATGCCGACCTTAAACAAAACCCACACATATCAAAAATCAGCTTTGCTCAGTCCTTCCCAAAGATGAAGAAAAGATAAATAAATTACGAGTATCTATCAAGGAACCTTTAGAAGAAGAGCTTGAACATCAACACTAGAAGTGACGAGGGCGTAGCAAAGGGAGAAAGAAATGAGGGAAAGAGTAATGGATGTTGCAAGATAAGCACCACCATACTTTGCAAGTAACTCCTTTGCTTCATCGGTCTTTGATTTCTGTTGGACCAAATTTAATCACATTAATTAAGGCTTCATGGGCCAAATAATTAATAGGATTAATTGGTAAAATGTGAATAAAAATGAGCCATTAAGCTTATGGAGAAATCTCAAACAACAAGGTTTAAAACCTTATAATTACACTATGATGTAATTGAGATACATATACATCTAGTCAAATAATTTGGAATTGAGATATGGATTTGAATTTGGTTAATGGATCATAAGATCAAAGGGCCTAAATTCATTTTAAGTTTTGTGGTTAATCATATTTAACACAAAACATAATATCTTTGAAAATTTCAAAACAAGAAAGTAAGAGAAAAGCACGTTATCAATTGGTAATCAACTCTTGATTTAACAATAAATGCTTGATAATGCCAATAGCCATGTAACGCATCTTTTTCAATTTGACTAGATCACAAGCATGAAACGGACGTGGGTTAATGCATGGTTTGATTTTATTAAGTCAAATTATTGTATTAAATAAATCCCATAATTTGTGCTTAAAGAAAAGCCTATAAAAGGCACACTTCCTCATTTCTCCAAAGACACTTTTTGATATACAAAAAATACATTCACAAAGTATTAATAATTCAACAATCTCTCGCCTCTTCTTCTAAAAGTGTCTCGAGAGTATAGCGTGAATTCTTAGTTCGTAGATTCTATAATCGAGTGTCGCGATTATAATCTAACACAGTTTTATCATGGAATTCAAAATCTCATTAGACCGTCACACTACGGGAGATTTTATGAATTAAGGAGAGAGATCATATCTCGACTCTGTGTATTTTTATAAAATCGTCTTCATAAATCGTTTATTTCTTCTCCTTAATTCGCATTTTCTCAATCCGGTTTTTGGGTTCCTACAATCTTAATTCATAAAATCCGCTTCCCGCTTATCGCTTGAATCGGATTGAAATTGTGATTTTTTTGTTTTAAAATAAAATAAAAGGAAAAAACGATATTGAATTTGCGATCTCTTTCATAAGTATCTCGTGAATTCGAAATGATTTTCTTTATTTATTTCAATTTCTGAAATAGTTTCTGCAAATGTTTCATAACGCTTTCGCGGAAGTTTTCAAAATTAAAATTTTTTCTAATAAGATTTCCGTGAAGGCCTTTAAGGTCAGTTTCGCGAAACATATGTAAAATCTTTCTTGGATAAAAACCTTTTGGTTAAAATCCAGAAAATATTATAGTGATTAAAAATGCTTTGTCAAGCTGTCACTGTAATAATTTTCATCCAATAAAAAAGGAATAACACGAGAATATATGTGATATTGATATGCTCAAATTTACCCTGAGCTACCCTCTCTCAAATCAAGAGATCAATTGTAGTACTTAGGGGTCGAATCACTGGGAGTAAAATCTAACGATAGGATTTGTGACTTTAAATTCAGCTAAGTAAAATAAAGTAAAGTAAAAGCAAGAAACAATTCAAAGCAAAGAAAGATTGTTGGTTTTAAGAATTCAATTAAACAAAAGCTAGGTTTTCGGGAAATTCGCAGGCAAAGATAAATTGTAGATTTAATAAACTGTCAGGATTTTAATGAAGATTCGTTCTCGAACTTGAAACTCTAATGTAAAATTAAACGACTTCCGTTGAATTAATTATCTATGCATAAACCCTAGAAATCCAAATTCCTTTGTAAAATCAATCAATTTATGCAAGCATTAAAGTTCAGGTTTCAATTGTTCACAAAATCCCTAAACCAAATTCCTTTGAGAATAGGTGATTTTGCTCATCTAAGATTATGGTCAGGTTATCAATTGATGCTTCCGCTTCTAATTAATTAACCTAAGATATCTAATCAAGGGTGATCAATCCTAAATCAGGGTTATAGCAATCTAGATGAAGAACCAATAGATAATCCTAACATGAATTCAATTCTAACAATTCATCTTAATTCCTTTGAAAAACCCTAAACCTAACAAGTAGATTACTCATACATGGATGCAAAGCAAATCATAATAGCTGAATAATACTGCATTAAAATAGAGTAAGAAAGAATTACAGAAGGGTTCGAAGAAATCTGAATGGTCTGAAAACTTGTCTCCCTAACTCTCAAAATCTCTCTGAAAACCCTAAGTATTTGATAAAAGAAAAACTTCGTGAAAACTAAAAGAAAACTAGGTATTTATAGGCTAGGATTCGGGCTGGGCTTTATTTGTTAACTTCTGGAACTTCTGGGGTAAAAAGGAAATCTTCAGAATTGGAAATTCCTCTTCTTTCGCGAAACAGGTGCCTCCGTCGATCGACGCACATGTGATTCCGTCGATCGACGCGCCAATCTGACGGCAATTGAAAATCCGTCCTCGAGACTTCAGCTCTTCTTTTCTTGATGCTCCAAAATGCTCCATAATCACCAATTAAGCTCCATTCACACACGAACCTGCCAAGACTCTAAAACACTAGAAATATACCAAAAAGACTCGATAAAACCGGGTTAAATCATGGCCAAAAGATGGTAAAAACCATGATATATCAGATATTAATATTAAATGATAATCACCAAATATATTCTCAAAATTTGACCTAACAAAATGTTGGCACAAATTATAATTGTCATTAATTTGATAATTGCACATTTGATGTCACACTTCATGTAATAACACGTTTTTTGGTCAAGGCTTAAAGAGAAAAAAGAAACGGACAAATTTTAAATTTGTCTTAACTTGAGCATTTGAGTTGATGTCCAATATTGACTTTAATGGCTCTTGTTTCTCTACGTTTCTTATGGTGAAGATGAGAAGACTATATATATATATATGCTATCATCTCTCACTACTCTACATACTCATACTCATTTTAATAATGATTATGTTTATCATCTTGATACAAATCATGACTATCAATGATGAATGCAATGTTATAAGAATCTGGGATAGTCCAGAATCTGTGGGGGGCATCTTAGCTCACCACAAACTATTTCCTTAACAATGTCAACTAGGTTGATAAAAATCAAATGGAATGGTGGCATTACGCTATTATCATCATCAATATCTATTTTAATAGATATATATTTGCTAAACAGCAAAAATATGCATTTGAAAAAGTTTGAAGCATACAAGATGAAAATTCAAAACCAACTTGGAAAATCTATACAAATAGATATATGTGCTAAAAGTTGCAAGTTTGATGAAAATGAAATGTGTTTTTTTTATTTAAAAAAAGAAGAAGAAAATCACATTATTCATCGGAAAAACTGTTACTTATACACTTGAAACTATTAGAGTTATGGAACAAGAATTATAAACTCTGAAGTTACCTCCAGAAATGTGGGGGAAGCGTTGCTTACCACACAAATTCATTGGCAAAACGCCATATGAACTAAAAAGAAACAGAAGGTAAACTACGTTCGTACAAAAACCTGAAAGTGTGGGGGTGCCTCGCAAAATTCGCAAAGCAACCTCTTTAAAAAGTTGCAAGCGAACCAAAAATACCAAATTGTATTTTATTGGATATGCACATAAAAACAGTGTTTATCGGTTTCCGACTGATCATCTGATTTACTACATATCCATATAAATATAATAATAAAATCAAAGAATGTAAATCTTTCGATAAAAGCATTTACTGGTCTTTCTCCAGAGAATGCACCATTACTTTCACTAAAACCTTGTCTAAATTAGACAATCCATCGTGAAAATAAAACATCACTAGCGAGATAGACTCCATTATGAAAAATCATAAATGAGAGATAATCGAGTTATCATAAGGGTGTATAGTCCGAAGGTGTTAATGGCTATTATGGTTAGTCATATCTTGTAAGAAGAAGACATATAACCATTAGAAAATTGATCTCAAATGGATTAATCTCAAATGATTATATCTCACTGGACAACCTAGGATCCACTTTTAAAAGGTGTCTCACGAATCAAATTGTTAAATCATCAACATGAATGGGTATAAAGCCTATTAATTACGAGAAAGTTTGATGGAAACCCTACCTACATGACTGGAGATCCCATAAAATAGGTTCAATGGGACAACTAATTCAAACTAACTGTAGATACAAGCAGTGGAAATTACCCAGTTTTTATGATGATATACAATGCTTCCTGTATAACAAGGATAAGCTTTGCTTTTAATGATATTCACCATAACTTTGATGTATACGTGGAGTATTACAGGATACTGCATAAAACAAAGTATATGACATATCACCTAGTGAGTGAGAAAAAGGCCGTTTCTAGGAGAATGAACGAAAGGCTATGTTCTCCGAATTCACTCATGATACCAGGCATGTTCAAGGACACAATGAACCCAATAGAGAACTTAGTTCTACGAGAAAATGAAACTGGGTTATGGCTGTTGTCTAGGTTTACATAAAAATCCGGATGGTTCAAGACATCATGTTCACTATCTCTCCAAGTAAGCCTGATAGCTACTAACAATGATTGGTTCAAAGCTGAAAAATGCTATCAACTCATATACAGTGATTTTTCGCTTATACTCTCGTAAAGTTCTTTGGTCTAGTCTAGCGTGTCTTGTCAGTCTAGTCAGAGTCTTTTGAGTCTGTCGAGTCTTCATTTGTTTAGAGTCATTTATATTCATGTGGGGGATTGTTAGACCAATTTTAATCACACATTAATTAAGGGTTCATGGGCCAAATAATTAATAGGATTAATTGGTAAAATGTGAATAAAAATGAGCCATTAAGCTCATGGAGAAAGTTTCAAACAAAAAGGTTTAAAACCTTATAATTACACTATGATGTAATTGAGATACATATACATCTAGTCAAATAATTTTGAATTGAGATATGGCTTTGAATTTGGTTAATGGATCATAAGATTCAAAGGGCCTAAATTCATTTTAAGTTTTGTGGTTAATCATATTTAACACAAAACAAAATATCTTTAATAATTTCAAAACAAGAAAGTAAAAAAAAGCACGTTATCAATTGGTAATCAAGTCTTGATTTAACAATGAATGCTTGATAATGCCAATAGCCATGTAACGCATCTTTTTCAATTTGACTAGATCACAAGCATGAAACGGACGTGGGTTAATGCATGGTTTGATTTTATTAAGTCAAATTATTGTATTAAATAAATCCCATAATTCGTGCTTAAGGAAAAGCCTATAAAAGGCACACTTCCTCACTTCTCCACAAACACTTTTTGATACACAAAAAATACATTCACAAAGTATAAAAAAATCCAACAATCTCTTATCTCTTCGTCTAAAAGTGTCTCGAGAGTATAGCGTGGATTCTTAGTTCGTAGATTCTATAATCGAGTGTCGCGATTATAGTCTAACACAGTTTTATCATGAGATTCAGAATCTCATTAAACCGTCACACTATGAGAGATTTTATGAATTAAGGAGAGAGATCATATCTCGACTCTGTGTATTTTTATAAAATCGTCTTCATAAATCGTTTATTTCTTCTCCTCAATTCGCATTTTCTTAATCCGGTTTTTGGTTTCCTACAATTTCTTCTTCTTCTCTCCATCAATTTCTTCATCCTTGGAACTTAATATATGTCCTCACATGTTCATTCAAACAGCACTTAAACTGAATTCGCTTTATGATATATAAACAATCCTCAAATGGAAGAAGAAATACCTTCCATAGACCAACTTTGAGTCCATATTTCTTGGTAACTTCCTCGGGACAAGGGTTCGTCTCGGTCTCTTTGGTCTTCTCTCGGACGGCTCTGCACGAAGAGTAAAAGAGTCGAATTTGAGGTTTCTGGTGTTCCACAAGGAAAAAGGAGGAGGGGATAGCAGAAGCATCGTCATGGTTTAATTTGCACCACACATAAATAAGCAAATCGTTTCGTAAAGGAAGTTGCACTCTTTCTTTTCCTTCTTTCTTTGTCTGTGAAGCAGACTCTTTCTAACTTGCATTATCTCAATGCGGATTATGTATCGACCAATTTACTTTAATTTAAGGGATTTTGTTTTTGGCAAAATTGACCCAAATTAGAGATAGTTTTGTCCCACTTACCTTTACCCTTTTTGTGTCAATTTTTTCCTAAATTACTCATCAATAAACATTGGAAATTCAAAATTAAAAGATTTTTTAATGTTTAAAAAAAAAATACAAAAACATAATGTAGAAGGCATATATATTCATGTTAATATTTTTTTTATAAAAAAAATATTAGAAAAATATTTATTTTTTTGTCTACCATGGTCTAATCTACCGGTAAATTTCATTTTCTACCATATAATATAAATCTACCATGGCTAAAAGGCTATGTTTTGCCAATTACTTTATTTCTACATAATGCAGAAAGCACATTCCACGATTTGCCTTTTACTGTTAGATGCAGAAATTGATTTATGTCGTTTTCTTTGACTTCTTCGCCTTGCGGAATATGTATTCTACCGCATTCATCTACTTCTTACTCTATATTCTACGATTGGTAGATGATCGTTCTACCAAAGTTAGTTTAAGTTCCATAAAGATCTAATATTCCGTAATTATCTACTTTCCTTAAACAAAATATTTAAAAAATATTTTCTCAATCTATTATTCTTTGAATTAGCTACGTGAATTATATGAATATAGTATTTAATTTTACATATTTGATTGACTAAACACCCACAACGCACTTGGTTCTACAGTGCAAATACCCAAACCCAAACCATGAGTTCAATGTCACCTTGCATATTATTCGGTGTTTTAAGAAACAAACTAATATTTTTTACAAAAATTATTTTCGGGTATATTTTATACAAATATTTTTTGGAAGCAAACATAATTAGTTTAGGGTATTAGTTTAAAATTCTTTTTGAAAATTCTTTTTCGGTATTAATTTTTTTGCATGAAGAAAAACGATGTTCACGTATTTCACAATGTTAAAATTAATATTTAGAGTAGTTTAGGATATAAAGTATAAAACATATAGGGTTTTGACGTTTTTGGAAACAAACTAATGTTTTCAAGAATAATTTAGGGTGTAGAGACTCATGAAGAAAAAAGGTTTAGTAATTTTGAAAAAAATGTTTAAAGTATGATCCAATTTAGGGTAGACAGATTCATGAAGAAAAAGGATGTTCACGGGTTTCAAAAATATTTAAAGTATGATCCAAATTTAGTGTATAGAGATTCATGAAAAAAGAATGTTCACATGTTTCAAAAAAATGTGTAAAGTATTATCCAAGTTTAAGGTATGGAGATTCATGAAGAAAAATATTTTTTATGTGTTTCAAAAAAATTGTTTAAAGTATTATACAAGTTCAACATACACGAAGAAAAAGGATTTTCACGTGTTTGAAAAAAATTGTTGAAACAATTTAGGTATAGAGATTCACGAAGAAAAATAGTTTAGTAATTTTGAAAAATAATGTTTAAAGTATATGATAAAAGTTTATAGTCTAGATATTCATTAAAAAAAATAGTACAACAAACGTTTGAAAACAACAATGGTCTATTCTTAGTGTCTACAATTTTTGCGTCAGCATGCGTAGCAGGAAATGTTTAAATATTTTGTTTGCGAGAATGTTGATGTACCTAAGAGAAGTAGTCAATAGGTGACGGGTTCGAGTTACAAAAAGCGGAGTTTTGTATTTTTACCCTTTATTTCTCATTAAGGGTAAAACTGTAATTTCTCCATCATCTTTCTCAAATAAACTATGTTTCTGTGAATCCCTAATAATGGCCACCAATAATGTTTAAACTCGTTGTTACATTATTTTTAATTTTTTCTCAAGAGAATTTTAACATAAAACAACATATGTGACATCAATTATAATTTTCCAAGCAAAAAATCAAGAGAATTCAAATCTTTTTTTTTAAATTCCGATTTTAATCCCATTATACTTTAATCGCTGCATAGTTAAAAAAAGAAAAGTGAATAAAATATATATTTTGTTGACCCGCGTTGACTAGGGTTGACCCGGAGACTGTTCACAAGGCGGTATAAATAACATATTTTTCGCCTTGTGAAGAGTAAGTAGGGTCTCCAGATTTTTGTTTAGGTTAGTGTTCTCGAGATTTTAGCCTCCTTAGCGCATTTTGTAGGCATTGATATGCTAAGTACTTCTTGTTTTTAGTTTAAATCAAGCTTAAGTTTCCAATTTCTGCAAGTTCTTTAATCGTTCTTTATGATTTCAAGTTCTTTACTTTCTTTGAGCTCAATCATGGTTCCCCCACAACCATGAGTGAGTAGTCTGTTTGTTGAGCTCAAGAGTAGGAAGTTAGGACTTATAAGACTCGGTAAAGGTTGCAGAAGGTCCAACGGAGTAGATCCTCGAACTTAGGTGAGCTTAATGCTTGATCCGAGACTGATTACTCGGATCTTGAGCTCAAGTGTTTCCCTCCCCGACAGGTGTTTGTGGAAATGCTTGACCGACCTTTTGCTCGGCGTAGTGTCCTCGACCACAACAGTGATGCAGCTGCGCTGCGTGGGCTCGATTGTTCCTTGTTCTGTAAAGCTTGTAGTGTCTCATAGTCTCGCCACGAAAGTGAAGCAAGCATAGAGACTCTCCAAATGAGTATTGTGCTACGAGAGTGGGAGTGCTTATCTCCGTGGTCCATGCCTAAGGTGGTTCTTAAAAGAGAGACCTGTAGCTCGTTTAAGCTTGTCTTGCTAGTCCTAACCAATTGCTACTCTGAAAGCTCAGCTTTTTAATCATCCTTGCTTCTTGAAATCCTATTCTCTGCCTTTAAAGGTCTTTCATTTATTGAGTTTTTAGCTTTATCACATGAAACAAACCCCTCTTATGATTGCTTTAGCTTATTTTGAATGTTTTGTAGCTTAGTACTCTGTAACCATGCTTCCTTGTGTTTGATCTCATACCTTGCTACAATTGAATCATGAGATAAGTTGTTAGCTTGCATTGGTTTTATTTGATAAGAATTTCTATTTGTGTTTGCTTGCATTGTTAGCACATATCCGCTCTCATCAGATATTCGCGGGTTTAGGTCGAACGGGTGCCTTAGGGCAATTCGCGACCATTCGGTAAACGCCTCTAAAAGAAGGCCCTTGGGTCGATTTTTAGGCATCACGCTTACACGGGAAAATTCCCCGAAAACTCCAAGGATAGAACTCGAGAGAGAAAAACCGAGAGAATCGTTTAAGGGAAACTTCCTAGATACTTCCCAGATACTCTAAGGAAAGAACACAAGAGAGAAACACCGAGAGCATTGTTAAGGCGAGAGGCTTACCGGGAACGCTTGCGGAGACTAAGGATATGCGGGTCTGATGAGGATAGATTGCATTCAGAAACCTAGTTGTGTTGAAGAGGTGTTGCGGTGAATTGCCCCCTTCGGAACGCGTGACTAAGATGTGTGTGTGTGTGGATCCTTGGCTTGACGCTCGGAGTCGAGAAAGGCCGGTGATTCGGTTAAATATGACTGGGCTAAGGCTCTCTAAAGATAGGCTTGATGATAATGCTTAGATCGCATGATGTTGGACGGATCCAGGGCTTAAGCTGGAGGATGATCCGCGGTAAGGCGAATCACTTGGAGAGCTTGACGGATTCGGTGATTTGGCCTGAACCAAAGACGACGAACCTTGGCACAAAGTCTTGGATTCGTCTAAGTAGTTAGACCGCATAATCTAGGCATTCGTCATATGCATTGATATGATCGCGTAGCGAATGTCGAATACTTATGTTGCTTTGGTTTTAGGAGAGGATGGGTGGTGTTAAATCCAGATAGTTAGTATTGATTACTTGTAACAGCATAATGCAAACTTATCTTCTATTGACTCCTTATCTTATAATATAATAAAGATCCAGTTCATGGCTTGACTCTATCTATCTAAACACATGAATCAATTATAGGTGAAACACATAATTGAACCTTGAAAACGAAATGATTAAGGAATGGGCCTAAAATGAACTAAGTGGCTGGGAATCATCTAGTGATTCGAGTGGGAACGGCCGTCGCGGACTTAGTGTCCAGGTCGAGGCGTTTCACTGAAGATGCGTCTTGGGAAACGGTGTAATGACCTTCACTTAAGGCTAAGCCGCGTCTCAGCAAAGACCTATTGTGATGGCCAGATCAGTCTGTTGAATTTTGGCCAATACCTAGTTAAGCACCTCGATGACTAAGCTAGGTGCCTGCCTGGTTGTGAGTCACCTACGTTACCCTCGGACGAAGAAACGTCTGTCACCCTCGGACACCTATTCAAATTTCTTTAATAAATGTTATTTAGTTTGTTATTAGTTTGATTGGTTCAATTTCTTAATCTTGATAAAATTTATATTTGTTTAAATTATAAACATAATTGGATAATTTATATAAAAAGAACTATTTAAGAAAGTACTAGAGGATAGTACCCGTTCGGTCTCCGAACGGTGTTGAGAAAATTTGGTAAATACCATATAGAATATCAAATCGACGAAAGCTAAAGGCATTGGTATTATTTGTATATGTTAGAGTTGTGAGAAGTGTATGAATTAGTTTTTGAGTAAAATAATAGCTAATCGTATGCGGTATCGCGAGACACTTTTAGGAGTGTATGTGTCGGTTCTATTACACAAATTTAAGATAATGCATAAGAGTTTAGAGGATACTTAAAAATAACGCAAAACAAAGTCTTACAATGCATAAGAGTTTATAGGATACTTAAAAATATGCATAATGTTATGACGGATTTTAAGAGTTTTATAACATAATGTCTTACAAACCATTAGAGTTTTTAGACATTCAAATACAAAATTTTAAACCATTCGAGAAACCATTATGGATTAACGACAACAATCTTGACTACGTTTGGTATTGGAGCGATCCTATCGAAATTAAGTTTTTCCCATTCAGTATGAGGAGACTCCAATTCCTTAATGTAATCCACTGCCTCCTGCTAATAGTACTTAATATCTGTAAGCTCATCTTCCAATTTACGCTTCTTGTCACGTATCCTCTTAAGATCTTTGCAAGCTTTCTTGTATTCTTTCCGAAGCTATACACAATGTTTATAATGATAACAAAAGTATCATCATACATAATTAACAGATTAGCAGATAATTTAAGTATAAATATATGGAAACCATGTAGAGACTCTAACATATCCATATTATCCTAAAACATGCATCAAGTGAAAAATAATGATCCAATCACAAATAAAAAACAGAGTAATGAAGGTCAAATTCTTATTGATTTTTAAAAATTATTGTTTTCAATTACATCATGAAAATAGAAACCAATACAAAGAAATTACAGATACAAATGTACTATACCGAAAATTAGATGTTATAAATATGAAAATTACAGTATTCAATAAAAAGGAATATCAGTCGAACCTAAAGAGATACACCAAACATGCATGTCTAAATATGTTAGTAAATCGTACCTTGGTTACAAAATTGTTTGACTCCATGCACCTTGCCAATCGGATATGATTCTTCAAGATATTTGGTAGCCTCAAATAAGTAGGCTCGAAATCGGGGTCAAATGTGTATGAATCGTCAGAATTATCAGCCATAAGAGAAGAAGAATATCACTTTTCTTTTCTTTTAACTCACTATAAAGAAAATAATTTATGAAGATAGAATTAAGAAAGGATAATTGAAGAAGAATATAGACAAAATATATGTTATCAATACGTTTATTTCTATTAGTCTTTAGTGCTGTTGGGAATACCAAAAGAAGACCAAGTTTAAATAAACTTTTCAGACTCACATGTATATTTAAATAAACCAAGAAGTGTGTTTAGGGACAAACTCGAATTGTAGAATCATATTGAATTATAACTACTAACTTTTCGGACCATGAAATGTGTTTAGGGAAAACTTAATATATCATGAATGAACATTATTTTTAAGTAAGATTTGGTAAATATTGTGGTATTAGTGAATTTCGTGGTAGTTACTAATTTAAGAAAATGCAGCTAACTCTGATATGGTAGTTCTCTATCGCCTAACAGCTTTGGATCTCCATAAACCTCTTTGGTGATTGATTTAATAGGATCATCTTTTGTAATAATAAGAAACTCTTCTGGTATGTCTATGAGAGCCTCTTCGTCATTAGGCTCAGAAAGTTTCCCATCGCCGAGTTCTAGTATCCACTATGAAAATTCTTTAGCATCCTTTGCTTCATCTAGAGGAAGAGTATTCTTGAGCAGTCGCATATTTTTTGTCAAATTGTACACTGTGCAAGAATCCCACAACGCACTTGGTTCTACAGTGCAAATACCCAAACCCAAACCATGAGTTCGATGTCACCTTGCATATTATTCGGTGTTTTAGGAAACAAACTAATATTTTTTACAAAAATTATTTTCGGGTATATTTTATACAAATATTTTTTGGAAGCAAACATAATTAGTTTAGGGTATTAGTCTAAAATTCTTTTTGAAAATTATTTTAGGGTATTAATTTTTTTACATGAAGAAAAACGATGTTCACGTATTTCACAATGTTAAAATTAATATTTAGAGTAGTTTAGGATATAGAGTATAAAACATTTAGGGTTTTGACGTTTTAGGAAACAAACTAATGTTTTAAAGAATACTTTAGGGTGTAGAGACTCGTGAAGAAAAAAGGATGTTCACGGGTTTCAAAAATATTTAAAGTATGATCCAAATTTAGGGTATAAAGATTCATGAAAAAAGAATGTTCACATGTTTCAAAAAAATGTGTAAAGTATTATCCAAGTTTAAGGTATGGAGATTCATGAAGAAAAAGATTTTTTATGTGTTTCAAAAAAATTGTTTAAAGTATTATACAAGTTTAACATATAGGGATTCACGAAGAAAAAGGATTTTCACGTGTTTGAAAAAAATTGTTGAAACAATTTAGGTATAGATATTCACGAAGAAAAATAGTTTAGTAATTTTGAAAAATAATGTTTAAAGTATATGATAAAAGTTTATAGTCTAGAGATTCCTTAAAAAAAATAGTACAACAAACGTTTGAAAACAACAATGGATATATTTTGTTTGCGAGAATGTTGATGTACCTAAGAGAAGTAGTCAATAGGTGACGGATTCGAGTTACAAAAAACGGAATTTTTATTTTTACCCTTTATTTCTCATTAAGGGTAAAACTGTAATTTCTCCATCATCTTCCTCAAATAAACTCTGCTTCTGTGGATCCCTAATAATGGCCACCAATGATGTTTAAACTCGTTGTTCCATTATTTTTAAATTTTCTCAAGGGGATTTTAACATAAAACAACATATCTGACATCAAATATAATTTTCCAAGCAAAAAATCAAGAGAATTCAAATCTTTTTTTTTTCAATTCCGCTTTTAATCCCATTATACTTTAATCGCGGCATAGTTAAAAAACAAAAGTGAATAAAATATATATTCTTCGCTTTAATGGGAATTTCCTAAACTCATTAATTATGTAACGTCCCTGATCCGCGATAAGGTCGCAGAGACCGGACCATGGTCGGGAATAGGGCAAGATTCCGGGAAAAATCACAAGGAACCTCGGTCCATGGTCCATATAAGGGTTAAGTCAAGTTTTGGGAGGACTTAGTCGCGATAGAGGGAGAAATAAGTTGCAGTGAGTTGGAAGGCCGAGCTGGGTCAGTTGGACCAGCTGCCGGGAAGCTCCGCTCAACTGGAAAGAGTGATCAGCAGTTGAGCTAGCTGACTGACGATTATATGGTTATGGACAGTTGAGCGGTTATAGACGAAAAGCTTCAAGATCCACTCACACCTCTTGATATACTCATATATTTACCGTTTTCATATGTATATTTGCATCCTTTTTAGCATTCTTTATGCATGTTTTATCATCATTTAGAGTGCATTTAGTCTAGATTAGGTAAGACTTACATCTTAGGACCTTAGTTTAGGTTTTGTACATATTTTCTTCTCTTTTACCCTTTTTCAAGTGGTATATGTGGATAAATAGTGATATCTGCCTAGCTAGAGTCTGGAGGAGTGCAAAGGATGCAAATCTGGGTGCAAGAGCGGAGAAGCTTGAGGATTAGAGCAGAGGAGCAGCGGACGTTCAGTATCGGTTGAGACCGATAGACCGCGCAACTGACCACGGTACATAACGCAAAAGAAGATTCATTGATCGTGGTACGAGGCCCGACTTATCAATGAAGACCGATAGAGAAGACAACCAATACCCCGATGTATCGGTGAAGACCGATATACCGCTACTGCAAACACACGTACCGGCTACTGACCGCCTGACTGAAGACGAACTACACAGCCCATCGGTCACATACAATGTAAAGTGTGACCAATACCTTCTGCTTTATGTTGACTTTTCTTCCCTTTTATTTTGTTGACCCGTGTTGACTAGGGTTGACAAGGCGGTATAAATAACATATTTTTCGCCTTGTGAAGAGTAAGTAGAGTCTCCAGATTTTTGTTTAGCTTAGTGTTCTCGAGATTTTAGCCTCCTTAGCGCATTTTATAGGCATTGATGTGCTAAGTACTTCTTGTTTTTAGTTTAAATCAAGCTTATGTTTCCAATTTCTCCAAGTTCTTTAATCGTTCTTTATGATTTCAAGTTCTTTACTTTCTTTGAGCTCAATCCTGGTTTCTTCCACAACCATGAGTGAGTAGTCTGTTTGTTGACCTCAAGAGTAGGAATATATGACTTATAAGACTCAGTTAAGGTTGCAGAAGGTCCAACGGAGTAGATCCTCGAACTAAGGTGAGCTTAATGCTTGATCTGAGACTGATTACTCGGATCTTGAGCTCATGTGTTTCCCTCCCCGACAGGTGTTTGTGGAAATGCTTGACCGACCTTTTGCTCGGCGTAGTGTCCTCGACCACAACAGTGATGCAGCTGCGCTGCGTGGGCTCGATTGTTCCTTGTTCTGTAAAGCTTGGAGTGTCTCATAGTCTCGTCACGACAGTGAAGCAAGCATAGAGACTCTCCAAAGGAGTATTATGCTACGAGAGTGGGTGTGCTTATCTCCGTGGTCCATGCCTAAGGTGGTTCTTAAAAGAGAGACCTTTAGCTCGTTTAAGCTTGTCTTGCTAGTCCTAACCAATTGCTACTCTGAAAGCTCAGCTTTTTAATCATCCTTGCTTCTTGAAATTCTATTCTCTGCCTTTAAAGGTCTTTCATTTATTGAGTTTTTACCTTGATCACATGAAACAAACCCCTCTTATGATTGTTTTAGTTTATTTTGAATGTTTTGTAGCTTAGTACTCTGTAACCATGCTTCCTTGTGTTCGATCCCATACCTTGCTACAATTGAATCATGAGATAAGTTGTTAGCTTGCATTGGTTTTATTTGATAAGAAGTTCTATTTGTGTTTGCTTGCATTGTTAGCACATATCTGCTCTCATCAGATATTCACGGGTTTAGGTCGAATGGGTGCCTTAGGGAAATTCGCGACCATTCGGTAAACGCCTCTAAAAGAAGGCCCTTGGGTCGATTTTTAGGCATCACGCTTACACGAGAAAATTCCCCGAAAACTCCAAGGATAGAACTCGAGAGAGAAAAACCGAGAGAATCGTTTAAGGGAAACTTCCTAGATACTTCCCAAATACTCTAAGGAAAGAACACAAGAGAGAAACACCGAGAGCATTATTAAGGCGAGAGGCTTACCGGGAACGCTTACGGAGACTAAGGATATGCGGGTCTGATGAGGATAGATTGCATTCAGAAACCTAGTTGTGTTGAAGAGGTGCTGCGGTGAATTGCCCCCTTCGGAACGCGTGACTAAGATGTGTGTGTGTGGATCCTTGGCTTGACGCTCGGAGTCGAGATAGGCCGGTAAATTCGGTTAAATATGACTGGGCTAAGGCTCTCTAAAGATAGGCTTGATGATACTGCTTAGATCGCATGATGTTGGACGGATCCAGGGCTTAAGCTGGAGGATGATCCGCGGTAAGGCGAATCACTTGGAGAGCTTGACGGATTCGGTGATTTGGCCTGAACCAAAGACGACGAACCTTGGCACCAAGTCTTGGATTCGTCTAAGTAGTTAGACCGCATAATCTAGACATTCGTCATATGCATTGATATGATCGCGTAGCGAATGTCGAATACTTATGTTGCTTTGGTTTTAGGAGAAGATGGGTGGTGTTAAATCCAGATAGTTAGTATTGATTACTTGTAACAGCATAATGCAAACTTATCTTCTATTGACTCCTTGTCTTATAATATAATAAAGATCCGGTTCATGGCTTGACTCTATCTATCTAAACACATGAATCAATTATAGGTGAATCACATAATTGAACCTTGAAAACAAAATGATTAAGGAATGGGCCTAAAATGAACTAAGTGGCTGGGAATCATCTAGTGATTCGAGTGGGAACGGCCGTCGCGAACTTAGTGTCCAGGTCGAGGCGTTTCACTGAAGATGCGTCTTGGGAAACGGTGTAATGACCTTCACTTAAGGCTAAGCCGCGTCTCAGCAAAGACCTATTGTGATGGCCAGATCAGTCTGTTGAATTTTTGGCCAATACCTAGTTAAGCACCTCGATGACTAAGCTAGGTGCCTGCCTGGTTGTGAGTCACCTACGTTACCCTCGGACGAAGAAACGTCTGTTACCCTCGACACCTATTCAAATTTCTTTAATAAATGTTATTTAGTTTGTTATTAGTTTGATTGGTTCAATTTCTTAATCTTGATAAAATTTATATTTGTTTCAATTATAAACATAATTGGATAATTTATTTAAAAAGAACTATTTAAGAAAGTACTAGAGGATAGTACCCGTTCGGTCTCTGAACGGTGTTGAGAAAATTTGGTAAATACCATATAGAATATCAAATCGACGAAAGCTAAAGGCATTGGTATTATTTGTATATGTTAGAGTTGTGAGAAGTGTATGAATTAGTTTTTGAGTAAAATAATAGCTAATCGTATGCGGTATTGCGAGACAGTTTTAGGAGTGTATGTGTCGGTTCTATTACACAAACTAAGATAATGCATAAGAGTTTAGAGGATACTTAAAAATAACGCAAAACAAAGTCTTACAATGCATAAGAGTTTATAGGATACTTAAAAATATGCATAATGTTATGACGGATTTTAAGAGTTTTATAACATAATGTCTTACAAACCATTAGAGTTTTTAGACATTCAAATACAAAATTTTAAACCATTCGAGAAACCATTATGGATTAACGACAACAATCTTGACTACGTTTGGTATTGGAGCGATCCTATCGAAATTAAGTTTTTCCCATTCAGTATGAGGAGACTCCAATTCCTTAATGTAATCCACTGCCTCCTGCTCATAGTACTTAATATCTGTAAGCTCATCTTCCAATTTACGCTTCTTGTCACGTATCCTCTTAAGATCTTTGCAAGCTTTCTTGTATTCTTTCCGAAGCTATACACAATGTTTATAATGATAACAAAAGTATCATCATACATAATTAACAGATTAGCAGATAATTTAAGTATAAATATATGGAAACCATGTAGAGACTCTAACATATCCATATTATCCTAAAACATGCATCAAGTGAAAAATAATGATCCAATCACAAATAAAAAACAGAGTAATGAAGGTCAAATTCTTATTGATTTTTGAAAATTATTGTTTTCAATTACATCATGGAAATAGAAACCAATACTAAGAAATTACAGATACAAATGTACTATACCGAAAATTAGATGTTATAAATATGAAAATTACAGTATTCAATAAAAAGGAATATCAGTCGAACCTAAAGAGATACACCAAACATGCATGTCTAAATATGTTAGTAAATCGTACCTTGGCTATAAAATTGTTTGACTCCACGCACCTCGCCAATCGTATATGATTCTTCAAGACATTTGGTAGCCTCAAATAAGTAGGCTCGAAATCGGGGTCAAATGTGTATGAATCATCAAAACTATCAGCCATAAGAGAAGAAGAATATCACTTTTCGTTGACAACTGTCTCATCCACGTGTTTTTGGGAAAGAATTTTGAACATTATCCATCTTCCATACATGGAGACTTCATGTTAGCAACCGTACATGGACCATGAAGCATCATGTCCTTCACAACTTCATAAAGCTATGGTTCAATATCTTTATCGGGAATTTCAGTTGAAATTAACTTATCAATATCTTCTGGAGTAATAATTTTAGATTTTTTATCCATCCATATCAATATGTGAGCGTGCGGGAGACCTCGCTTCTAGAACTCAATCTGCTGGAAAAAAGATTAACATTGCAATAAATAATCAAAAAATGTTATAGATATCCTATATAGAGAAAAATATCAAATTAAACCCAAACAATTTGCATCGTGTCCTTTTGGACCTTAATTTTTGCATATGGCTAATTTAAACCTGAACACTAAATAAATTCAAATTTTATACCTGAACTAACATGTTTTGTGTCGAATTGTACCTTGACCAATATTCTGTTAATCAACGTTAACGGAAAAATGACATGTGGGTTGTTATAGTAAGATTGAATGTAAACAAATACTTACAACAAATGGTCTTCCCAAAGAGATTTTTTTGGTAATATCGTTCATAACAGTGTCTAGCTTCATCTTGAAAATTCTGGAAATAATTTATGGCCTATCTTCAGAATTCAACTTACGTTCATGGCAAAATCTAGTGATCACACGCCATTTCGGATTGCATGTAAAAGTGATCAACAAATCCGGGAAGCCATATTTTTTGCATATGGCCATTGCATCTAAGCACATATTTCTCATGTACCTTGGTCCACCTACGAAACTTCCTGGTAGATAGCATGCTTTCCCTTGATCATTAAGATCATTATAACCTGCCTCAACCACATCAACCACTGAATCGTAATTTGCAGCTCTAATACTTGATTGATTCAACTTCAGATATGAAAGGCGGTTAAACTCAATAGTTGTGAATGCATCAACCAAAAACTGTTGGAATAACCTTTTGCTTTGTAATAGGAGATGAGACTCGTTTATCCTTTCTTCTATGCGGAATGCAAACCACTGTCTCATTACTTTATTATCTTTATATTCTTTGCCTCTAATAATGCCCATAGTAAAACCATCTTCACCTCTAGGAAATAAAAGAAGATACTGCAAAGCAAGATACGAAATATGAACCTCACTTATCCGCTTCCAGGCTCCGGCTTTTTCTTGAATTACAATATCACGACTTGGCATATCCATTTTAAAATCTCCATGAATTACTGCAGCAACTTCAGACGCGGTACATGTATTATATGTCCTTCCATCCTTTTTACGATCACTAACTATTCTCATGTGGTAAGTTTTTCCCGGGTTTATTTTCAACCTGTCCCTTGCAATCCTGAAACTCTTTACATAAGGATTCACTTCATCTAACATTTTAATGATAGCGTCAATGATATCCTTTCGCAAAACTTGCTTCTTTTTGTACTTGGTAGCTGACTTGGCGTTGCTGCAATGAAAAGGAATAGTACCTATTTGGTAAGACAAATATATATATGATAATATAATGGTGTATACAATTAATAGCTAATACCTCATCGCATTTGCTCGATATTCCACTTATCAGTATCAAAAATATACATCTGAGAAAACTTAGGAACTTCACCACGTTATGGTTTTAAGGAACGAATTTTGTGATAATTTTCTCCTTGAATCGTAAACATTTTAGGTCCTCTGCCAGGAGCTGCAGAATTGTCTACTTTACCACCAAGCGATGTGAACGAAAAGATCATGTTGTACGCTCTTATATTCTCTCTAAAATGTTTGCTCAGTAGATCATCATTTGTAAGCAAAGCATACAATAGTTCTGGTCATTCTTTAAGTAATGGTAGGTTGACCTCTCCACGTAAACAAGAATCTGTATACACAGGTTTATCGCAACGCTTGGTACGTTTGTTAATGGGCTCTTCATACCAAAAACTGGCACCACAATATTCACACTTGTATTTTGGATCACCATGATCAAGGTAATCTGAAATAATTAAACAACTTTATATAAAGACAAAAGATTAATAATAAAATCGAAGATTAAAATAACTATATGAGTTGAAAATATTATACGACTTTCGTAACGAATACCTGAATCTGAATCTCCATGATTTACAGTGTATTTCTTCGCCAACCTCTTTTTAATTGAATTGATACAATTCAAACCTGCCACAACTTGATCTGTAATATTATCAACTTCAGAATCATCGTCCGATTGTTCATCATTAGAATCTTCATTAGTGCATATCATACGGTCCTCTTCCTCTTGTAACTCAACTAAAAATACATTTGAAATCCATGTATTACTTTACACATATTTGTACTCCGTTACGAATGAAATAAAACTACATTAGCGTTAATAGGGAATCCATGTATTCCATATGGTCCGTCAATTAAGTCCGCTTTGCAAATATTGACCTTCTTACTACACGGTGTAGTAAAGGCATTATCTTCTTGTACTTGAACTTCTATGAAACTGTTGTCGATATCATTCATTGTAATTATGTGTTATAAAATTTCTTTGTTTTATTATTAGATTAAAATACACAACATTGAAATGATGATTTTCTATTGAATATTTTTCTATTAATGATAAACTTACCGTAGTCTACTTCATTGGCCGATACTGATTTGCCAATTTCAGCATATTGCTTTGATATCTAGAAAGATTTAGTTATATTACTACATGGTGTACCTACATAATTTCATGATCTTTATGGTTAGGCTTCATTTTTGTATGTAATTAGAATGTAATTATGTTACTTTACCTTGCATAGTTATTGTAGAGACAGGACTTGGATATTGATAGTTAATTAAAGTTTCATCGAGTAAGCCGTTTTTGCAAACATTGACCTTCTTACGACATGGTGTCGTAAAGGCATGATTTTCTTGATTTTGAAATTCTACAAAACTGCTGTCAATTGGCTTCACTGTCATGATGTATTGAAAATATTGTTTATTTTATTATTATATTGAAATACACAACATTGAATTTATGGTTTAGTTTTTTAAGTAATAAGTTGTATGATAAACTTACTGAGTGGTGCAATATTGGCCGACAATGATTTGCTACTTGAAGCATATTGCTTTGATCTCGAAGAAGATGTAGTGATATTACTACATGGTGTAGCTATATAATTTCATAATCTAATGGGTAAGACACTAATTTTTGTTATAGAATTATCAAACTCAATTAAATATACACAGTTGAAGTTAAATGTTACAAAACCTTGTATAGTTATTCCAGAGAGAGGATTTGGATATTGATCTTCAAAATGACGCGTCCTAACAGCTATTCTCTTAGACCTCCTAAGATTGTTTTCATTATCCACTTCTATGGGGGATGAATTGATAACAAATCTTACTTGTGGCTCACTCCAATAAATTAGTGTGTACTATGTAACACGTAGAGATTATAAAAATTTTACCATTATTTCTGACTTTGGTTTTAGCCTATTTGAGAGTCCCATCCACTCCAGCGACATCTCTTAAGTACAAACAGGGTACACATGATTTCAGAAACAGACTCAAACCAAAGTCAGAAATATTGGTGAAATTTATAAAGTTTATCATATAGTTTCTTTTACCTTTAGTAGGCAATCCTTCTGATTTAGAGAAGTTTTATTTCTTATGCGGTGTATTTGTCAAATCCTGAAAAAATCTTTCCAAACTTCGTTTGAGTGGCACATCATTCGAATTGGCCAAAGAAATATTTGCCAAACCCTGATTATCAGAAGTTGGACTTCCTCTTGTTCTTTTTTCATTTGGTTAGTTTGGATCTTCATTTTCCTGATTCGTTCCTGTTTCTGTCTTTCTCTTGTTCATTGTGACAACAATTTTTAGAGCTCCTCTAAAAAAAATATCAAACTAAATAGTAAGTTATATGTAAGAAATGAGAATTTTATTGTTACAGATTTCCTTATGCGATCCCATAAATATATTCTCAAATCTTAAAACACAGTAATTAGATAATTTATATAGAGGAAATAAATATTTAGATTTCTAATCAAAGATACGGTCCGTAATTTGTTCATTTATAGTTATTCCAATGATTTTCTCAATTTCAAGCGTGACAAACGATGAGTCTTTTATAATGACTTGCCATAAATCATGAGTTTGTCACTAAGATATGGAATATGATATAGATTTAACTAAAATCATGTGATCATTTCAAAATGAGTATAAATGAGCATTACTCTCCATTGTATTTCCATATTTCTTTTTCTACTGCCTATTTAGTTGCATTATTTGTGTAGTATTTGAGATGACATTTATGTTACACGTATTGAAAATCATAGCTTATTAAATATTGAACACTTTATCTGAGAAATACACGTATGCTAAGAAATATATAGATGGAAAAAATTTAATAACCAACTTAAAAGATTAAGCATTCTCAATATCCATAAAAAATAATGATAAATATCCATCAATAAGTAAGGAAACAGAACTCAATAAGTGCAGAATCACAATAAAGGGAAAAAACCCAACACGAAATGAGAACACAATAACCAAACATTTACCCTTAGACACCGAATTTGTCTTCCAGATTTCTCATCACATTCTCTAGAGCCTTACAATTTTGCTTGGTGCTTGAGTTTTGATCTGACGAATCTTCGAGCAAATCAACACTACGCTTGGAAGACGGGGTGGAACTCACAGTAGTTGTTCGGTTCACATTTTCAATAGAAGCGACATTTCCAAACGATTCCTATCATGTAAGTATATATTGTTAGTTTAGGTATAAGAAATCAGGACCATTGAACACACGTATATTGTAAACATACTTGTTCTATGGACTGGTATTGATTATTATCATACAGAGATTCTGAAAAATTCTCTGAATTACTCATGGTGATCATTTCAGAACTGGAACAAACCTTTGTCACCTTGAATATATCATTTCCACCAGAAATATTATCATTCTCGATAGATACCAAGAATAAATAAGTCTTTCCGACCAAAGATTTCAAAGCGTCCGGGATTATGGTTGGGTGTTTCATCTGTTAGATAATAAGTAGATTTATTTATACTGTGATTTAATATAAATCGAAAACAACAATCAAAAATAACTTTGATGCCTATCAGAAAACATTACCTCATCATAGTTTCCTCCTAGCAATTCATTAGCAGAAATATTGAGGATTTCTCTAGCAGGTCCATCAAACAACATCAATTTGGTACTGACAATCTCATCCATCACTCGTACATGAAGCTTATACCTGATAGGCCAACAAATAATTAATAATATTTTTTCATATACGGAAATGTCGTAATAGGTAAAATATTTTTACCTAGGCACGACGTAGAAAGTTTCCTCATGGCAAGACTGACACCAGAAAAATACTTTTTTGGACTTTTCATTGCCTACTTCTTTAGGAGCTTTAAGACACAGTTTCTTATATTTCTTGCATGTGAAGTAATACCAGCACCAGTCGAGGTCATTAGATCCAATAGTACATAGTATCTTGCATTTACCTACTTTAAAACATTTAACAAACGCGAAATAAAGTTACCATCTAAATTAGCAACAATTAATTGACAAAATAGTAATAATCTTGTTCTTTTGAAGAGTTTGATACCTCTGTAAGCTCAAGGACCTCATTTATAGTCCTTTTTGGAAACTGATTGAAAAATTCTTCTTTCGCGACCATTGCATTTGCATCACCTCCTTTGTTGCCAGTGCTAGTGGGACACCGACATTTGATAACCTATTAAGAGGAAAATGATATCAATCCATAATATCGTGGTTAATAATCGAATTCTAAAAAATTAATAATCAGAATATATTATTGTTTCATCAATTATGTTGCTTCTTTGATATCAGGATTAATAATCACTTGTGATATCAAACCGAAAGCATTAGTAACATTCCGCTTCCCTATATTAAACAAATGTTAGAGTGGAGTAAAAATTTTGCTGCGTAATAAAAAATCACTATTGTTTGGATTGTATAAATAGCTTACCTCTAAACTCATTGATTTTTGCAAAACGAATAAGCAAAATAAGCGGTTCACCGTTAGCCATTTCCCATGCCTTGACAATGTTATCAGCAAATATTCCCCACAGAGTACATGGAAGCCGCTCACCACTAATACAATTTGTATTAACAATATAATCACAAAAGATTAGTAAATTACTCTTATGCACGTACGATTCTATTTGGTAGCAGACTAGACCAATAAACTCACTCTATATCCAATAGCTCGAACTCCACTTTCTTCGTTGCTTTGTCTTGCACGTCGAGTGCCTTAATGTCTCCGACATTGCAAACTTGACCAATGACGTTCACACTCATTAAGTGGATCAAGAAATTAATAATGAGTTTAGAATAACTATATCGTACATTGTATAATCGTTTTCATTATAAGAAAATAATTAATTTACCTATTAAGATGTTAATGCCTATCTTCTCATCGAGAATATCACGAAAGCTCAATAGATCCAAATAAATGTCATTGGATACAGGCGGACAACGGATAATTTTGGTCTTCTCGGATATGGACAACTTATAGATATGTTTTGTCAATCTAAACTTACCTACGGCTTTGTTTACCTGAAAATGCTCAATTAACCGTCATTCACCAAGTTTGATGTAACGATCAACTTTATGCATCTGCGCTTTTTTGATGGTTGCTTGGATGAGATTACCCTAAATTGTGGTCCAGATAATCCAACACTATTAAAATGGAGGTGTATACGTACAAATATGTATGTAAATATAGAAAAACATACCGACTCATCAGCTAATATCATATCCAAGGTTTTCCCTGTATAGGTTTGGTATTGCTTCCAAATATGAAGAATCTTGACCTTGATTTTCCATTTAGTTTTCCACGGCTTAATGTCTTTAAGCAGTGTGATTACATTTGGAGTGGTCATTGTGTTTGATATTTCTAGTGTAATTCCGAATTAAGTTTTTCTTTTGATATAATTATATAGTGGAGAGGAATCATCTATAAGAATCTATTATTTTTGGGATATTTCAATATGAGCGTAAACCTAGCATGAATATATGAAATGTTTAGATTTATGAATATTATGGTTTCCTATGTTTAGGGAAGGAATAATAGATTTTTTTTCTTTTCGCATTAACAAACATTCCTTGGAACTAAGATTTGTTAGATTATGATTTTTGGGGATTAACAAACATTCCTTGGAAGTAAGATTTGTTATATATTTTGTAATCAAGTAATTGCATGGTGGAAATCCATATTAACGGATTTGCGATTGATCAAATTTAATAATATTCGAATATACACTTTTTAAAAATTATTGATTTGTTAGTTATTGAGATATTGTGATTTCAAATAATCTATACTCCAATATTCAGGCCAACATTCTAGCAAATTCTCCCTACATTTACTCTAAATTAATTGACCTTCCACAAATACATTTTTGATTTGAACGGTTTAAAACACAGAATATGATACAGAATAACACGATTTCAGAGGAGGATCATTGATCAAATTTGTAGAGCAATGTTCAATATGATATGGAATAGATAGATTTCAATTTCAGTGTTGGTATCGTATTGTGATTAGCGAGAAGGGTTTTCCTTTCAAGTGATTATTCAAAGCAAGGTATATTGTGTACTTCCTTGTAGACACAACTCAATTTGATATTTTGATCGGATCAAAACATTAAAATTTTCATCTCTTTCCTCACGATTATTGCTTTTTATTCTGTTGTGCACTTCCTTGTGATTCAGATCGAAATATCTATGGTATGAACAAAGGTTGTTAGATATGGAGATTCACAGTAGACTAAAACATTGTAAACACTTTAACAAAGGCACGAAAACTCTGATATTCTGATCGGATCAAAACATAAAACTTTTGGTCTCTTTGCTAACATGGATGAAAATATTTTAACCCACATGGAGAACATCAAAATCAAAACTATTAGGTAAACCTAGAACATTCTTATCATATATGAGAATTTGATCAAGACCGAAACATTATAAACATATCGATTTATAATGTTTTAGGGTTTTGAAAAAACCTAAAATATGTAAGATATCCCAAATCATGTTTGATACAACGACTAAACCGAGTTAAACGAATAACCGGATTATCATTGTACCAAACAAAACCAAACAATGTGGACTCCCATCTATTAGTCGGGATTCCGATTTGTGCATTTGTGAATCATGGTGGAAACCTATTTATACTATGAATCTAGGTCAAAAAAAATATCTCCAAAAAACGATGTGGGATACACTTTTTTAGATAAAAACCAAAAGAGTTTCGAATGGGCTTTGGATGTTGTTGGGCTTTTTTATTATGTTTCGGCCCACCACCAAAATTAGCAGGAAAAAACGCTCAATAATTACGAAAATGCCATTAATGAGCGCGAATCCGACCGGATTATCCAAGATCCGCGCGTCTCCAAACGGGTCAAAATTGGCTCTTTTACTGTGATGACGATTTCGCCCCTCCGATTTCATAAATGTTTTAGAAAATTGATATTTGAATGGCAAATGTCGTAATATAAGCTCAGTTTCAGCCCTATTATTTAGGCCTATTGCTGCTTTAATAGTATAGATTTTAATATTTGTTAAAAAACATTTGTCAGTTTAAAAAGCGTTTTATATTTTTTAATACAATTTTTCTCTATATAGAAGATATTTTAATAAATTTATATTTTAAAAGTGTAGTTTTCAAACACAAAATCAGAAAAAGGTATTTTTCAAAATTTTATACTCAAAGAGACAAGCATTCTTCGCGAGAAGATCTGCTTTTTCATTCTTTCACCTACGACAATACGTAAGAGTAAAGTTTGGAAAAGAAATACGTAACTCCTGAAGTTCTGCAAGTTCTGAACGGAAAGAGGGCCAACTCTCTGGATCTACTACCATACTCACGAACTCTTGGAACTCTGTGAAAAACGCCGAACAATAGGGGGCGTGCTCCTCTATATCTGCACGATGACGGATCAATGAGAACATATAATCCATGTTGACCCATAAATTGTCCGAAGGAAAACCTTTTGGGGTATTTGGAATATTTGACAACACCCGAACTTGTGTAGGCGGCGAACAAGTAAACAATACATGATTGATTATCTCATCACTGTCTGCACATCTAGGGCACTGTCTCTCTTGATGGGGATGTCTATGCGCAAGTCTCTCGTTAACCGCTACTGCCCCAGAGATAGCTTGCCATAAGAAATGGCGGATCTTATTATATGTCTTCTACTTCCAAACTTTCTCCTTTAGTAGATTTACCAACAATAATTGTTGGGCATACACCAAATCAGCATCTAACTGTTTTCGGGCAACGGTATACATACCAGAGTTTGTAAAATGCCAACAAAAACCATCCTTTACTCCTCGCAAGGAGCGTTGTAGGGATATAATTAGTTGGATATCCTCTGCATTGACACAAGCTCGGAGCCGGTCCAACTTCCACCTTCCTGAGCGAGGGTGGTGATACCAGATCGAGCAACAATCCGAGATCGGTCAAAAGAATAGAGGAACTAGGCTTAAGCGTAATATCACAAAGAGAAGATCAAGTAAAAAGATGTGTATAGAATTCTCTATTAAAGGAAATGTCCTCGTTTTGGAGGAATACATCAAGTATTTATACTAGTACAAAGTCGGTCGAAATAACCCTAAAATATAAATGGAAAATCTCCTAAAGGATAAAAGGAAGTTATACTAATTCTAGGTATTTCCTTTTATCCGAGCTAAGTCTTCCGATTCGCTTGTATTTGCCTAGGTCGGCGAATCCTTCTTAACGGGCCGAAACGATGCTAATGGGTCCTCGCTGGCCCATCCTCCGAGCTCTCCTCAAAACTCTGTATCGAGTCGAATCTGAGTCGGGTATCATAATGGGTGTCGGACCCGGTACCACCAACTAGTCCGCCCCCACCCCGAGCTCGGCGAGTATTATTTTAATAAGCTCGGTCCAGGCATGCTGAGGAAGATTTGCCCGACTCAGATCTCGAGTTGATATCGAAAAACTTGCCTTGACACGCGGTTTGATCTAGTCCGTCCATTCTTTGAGGTGACGTTCGACGCGCTAAATATACTTAGAAAATTGCAATTTCCTGCACGATTCTCGCAAAATATTCACACCAAGTTTTTGTACTTGACACGCGACACTTTATGATTGGGTGTTTTAGCGGCATATAAGAATTTTTTCCCAAGGCGTTTCCTTTGCCCTACATTCTTCCTGCTATAAATATGACGCCAAAACCTTTCAGAATCTACACAATCTCAAACATTATTAATACTCTTTCCTTCTTCAAGGAAAGACCGAGGAGGTGAAATCGCTTTCCATCCATTATTCCAGAAGAGAAACGATGAACTTTCTTTAGTAGTTCCTTCGTACGAAGGAATGGACTTGGATCAATCATTGAGCTCTCAAGAGAAGTCGATTCGATATTTCACCCGTGTCAGAGATCATATTCCCAAGAAACCGTCACGTTAGGGATCATATTCCCACGTCAATAGCCAGCTTTTGCTTGTTCAGTTGATCCAATGTCCGTTTGGACATCACAACCAAATCGAAGTTTGACTTTGAAGTGGTTGGTCGGAGGTTCGGGAATAACGATCCCTGATTGAGGTGTTGTGGTGTGGCCCCCAGAGGAGTATTGGAGTGGGTATTTCCAATCTATTGGAACAGTTACTTACAAAGCTTTAGGCGGGTTCAACACCTCGGCACCCTTCTATTGCCGCGGTTGTTACTTCGACAGCGGGGTCCGCAAGGATCTCTACCGTCACTATGTCGCGAACCAAAAGGTTTAATGGTTGCAAGATCTTGCACAAGATTTTAGCTCGCTTTGGAGCTTTTAGGTATTTTGTAAGATTTAGCTCGCTTTGGAACTTTTGTAAAATAATTTTATTTTAGATCTTTCGTAAGATTTTAGCTCGCTTCGGAACTTTTGTAATCCTTTTAAGTGATAAGATCTTTCGTAAGACCCAGTTCACTTCGGAACTTTCATACTCCTTTAAACGAACAAAAATTAATTTAAGATCTTTCGTAAGACCTACTTCACTTCGGAACTTTCATACTCCTTTAAAGGAACACAAATTAATTTAAGAGCTTTTGTAAGACCTAGTTCACTTCGGAACTCTTGTGAGATGTTATCTTCGAGCTCCAAGCTCAAAATCTAATGTGAATTCTTTAATTTTAAATTTTTTGCGATGCATGAACTCGACTTTATTAACACCTTATCGTTTCATAAGAAAATTGGATGATCACGAGCTCATGGGAAATAGGTTTATTAGAACATCCAAGGATTACTTTCGTAAAGATCCTTAAATGGTTGCGAGTTATGGAGCTCAGCTTTTAGTCACTAAGATTACTTTTAGAAGATCATTCAGTGTTTGCGAACTATGTAGTTCGGCTTATTAGAAGCAAGATTCCTCCAAGACTTTGTTGCTTACCAGCTCGGTGTCGGTTCTTAGAATCTGTACTTAGGTATGAGGCAGGCTCGGTTTAGGGTCTGAGAGTGCAAAGAACTAGTGCTTTGGCTTAGCTCAACTTTTGCCTTAGGACAAAACTTCAGTATGCGATCGAGAGTCGGCGTGTGATTTACTGGGTTGTCCTAAACGCGAGGTGCGGACCTGGCTCCGGCTTAAAAAGGTTATGGATTATTTCACAACGACACTTATGAGAAGCGCGTTGATCAGATACCTGGCCAAGGTTCCGATGTGTGACAATAGATGAACGGATCGTATAAAGTTATATTCTAAGAAGTTGTACATTAAATTCTCGAGCTCATCAGACTGAGTTTTTAATTAATAGTAACATACTTTCAAAAGCAAGTCTTTGGTTTAAACTAGAATCTTTATTTTAGAAGATATATTTTTTTTTTATATGTGTAACTGCACTTAGACTTTTCTGAAAAAGCAAGTTGCCTACGTACCCTTCTTCAAAGAAAGAATCAAGTCACTCGTAGTTTAATACAAGGAGGCTCGTTTTAACGAAGGTTTTTTTATATTATTATTTCAATAATAATATCGCTTGAGCTTCCAAGCATTCCAAGAATTTTGGATTTCGGTTCCATCCATTTCGAGGAGTTCATACACTTCAGGTTTTACAACCTTTGAGACCTGGTACAGTCCTTCCCACTTGATTCCAAGCTTCCCGACTTCCTCCTCTTTTTTTGTTTTTATAAAAAATTTGGAGGACAAGGTTGCCTACATCGAAAGATCGACATTGTACTCTCTTGTTGTAGTACTTTGCGGCGAGTTGTTGATAATTTTGTATCATTAGCAAGGCGTTGTCTCGAACTTCTTCGAGGTCATCGAGATGGTCATAAATTCTTTGTCCGTTCATCTCGACATCTCGAGTCATCAAGACTCTTCGAGCGCTGTCGATGTGTGCTTCGGCCGGTGCTAGCGCTTCCATTCCATAGGCTACAAAAGAAAGGGGTATGACTTGTCGATCGTCGAGGCGTTGTTCGATGAGCCCAAAGTACTCCGGGGAGTTCATCCGCCCATGCTCCCTTCTTTTCTCCTAGACGCTTCTTTAGCCCGCCTTTCAGCGTTTTAATAGTTGACTCGGCCTGTTCATTCCCTTCGGGATAATAGACAGTTGTTGTGGCTAGACGGATATTCCATCTATCGCAAAACTTTGCAAAAACATCACATGTAAGGTTCGGACCGTTGTCCGTTACGATTTCGTAAGGAACTCCATGTCGACAGATAATGTTCTTCCAAACAAATCTTTCCACATCTGGTCCCATGATCTGAGGATAGGCCTCGGCTTCTACCCACTTGGTAAAGTAATCCGTCATTACTAAATCATTCTTTTTTCCTCGTGACGTTACCAGCGGTCCGACCACATCAATGGCCCTTCTCATGAACGGGTATGCGACGGTTGCTGGGGAATACTCGTTTGGTGGGGCCAGCTTCCTTGGTGCATGCTTTTGACATGCTAAGCACTTTTGTGCGTATTTTTGACAATCAGCCAGCATCGTCATCCAGTAATAGCCAAGCTTTTTAAGCTTTAGGGCGAGTGTTCGTCCTCCAGAATGATTACCTCCATCCTTTCCGTGAGTATGACGCAAGACTTCGAGGATTTCCTACCCATATATACATCTCATCATATAGTGAGATGCACTCCATCGGTAAAGCTTCCTTCCAAGATAGTGTAATGGGCACTTCGGGTTCTCAACCTTCGGGATACCCATTTATCTTCAGGTTGCTTTCCTTCAGTTATATATTCTACAATCTCTGTCTGCCAGTCTTCCTGGGGAATGGAATCATCTTCCATTTTGGTGGATCCTTCATCCGTTTCACCATCCATGATCTTGCAAACCATGGGTTTTGGATCTATGCTGGGATTCGTTATACATTCTATAGGTATAACTCGTCTCATGTCTGAGCTCGAGGCCAGTGCGGCCAATGCATCCGCAGCTGAGTTCTCGCTGCAGGGAATTTTTACGAGCTCAAATCCATCGAACCTGTCAGGGATCTCGCGTACTACCTTCTGGTAGGAATCCATCTTGTTATCTTTTGCTTCATAAGACCCGCTACATTGACTGGTAACGAGTTGGGAGTCCGAGCAAGCTCGATCTCGTTTAGCTCCTACTGCTTTTGCTAGTCGAACTCCTGCGATCAAAGCTTTGTATTCAGCAGTGTTATTTATTGCTGCAAAATCAATACGGAATGATTGTTTAACCACCTCTCCAGTCGGAGATTTGAGGCATACTCCGACCCCTGATCCCCTTCGGGATGACGACCCATCCGCGTGCACTGTCCACCACAGGTTTTCTTCTAAACTCTCTAAAGAAGGCTCATTAGGTACCTCGGCGATAAAGTCTGCTAGTTCTTGTTACTTCATAGTCGGTCTATTTTTATAGATTATATCATACTCACTAAGCTCAATTGCCCACCGAGTTAATCGACCTGACGGGTTCGGGATGTGCAAGATCGAATGAAGTGGATGATTTGTTAATACCTCGATGGTATGGGATTGGAAGTATGGCCTTAGTTTCCTTGCCATCGTTGAGTATCATGACTCTGCGTCGTTGAGGGATTTCTTGATGTAGAAGATGGGCTATTGTTCTCCTCGGTCTTCTCTCACCAGAACTCCACTGACTGCCGATGCTGAAACCGCGAGGTACAAGTATAGGGTTTCTCCTGCATCGGGTTTAGCCAGCACGGGCGGCGAGGTGAGGTATGCTTTGAGCTTGGAAAAAGATTTTTCGCATTGTTCAGACCATTCAAAGGTCTTGCTTGCCTTTCTCAGCAGTTGATAGAGTGGGAGACTTTTGTATGTCGATCTACTTATGGATCGATTCAAAGTAGCTATCCGTCCGGTTAATTTCTGGACTTCTTTCCGCGTTTGGGGAGAAGGTAAATCTAACACGGCGGATATTTGCTTTGGGTTTGCTTCAATCCCCCTTTCTGTTACCAAATAACCCAGGAATTCTCCTGAAGTTACTGCGAAGGTACACTTGGCGGTTAATTTCATCTCATACATATTGAGTGTTTCAAAACACTTACTGAGATGATCTATGTAATCCTCGGCGTTCGCCGATTTGACTAGCATATAGTCGATTTAATTTTCCATACACTTGTCGAGTTGTTCTGCAAGCATCTTGTTTACCAGCCATTGGTAAGTTGCCCGGACGTTCTTAAAGCCGAAGGGCATCACCTTAAAACAATAAATTCCTTGATCGGTTATGAAAGCGGTCTTCTCGCGGTCATCGGGATGCATCAAGATCTAATTGTACCCAAAGAAGGCATCCATAAACGATAAGAGTTCTTTACTGGCAGTTGCTTCGACTAGTCTGTCGATATGAGGTAATGGAAAGCTATCTTTTTGACAAGCTTTGTTGATATCTGTGAAATCAACACAGACTCTCCAATTCATGTTCTTCTTTTTCACTACCACCAGATTAGCTAACCACTCTGGGTACTTCACCTCGGTAATAGATCTAGCACCGAGCAGTCGCTCGACCTCATCATCTACCACCCTAGATCTCTCTGGGCCGAGTTTTCTCCGTTTCTGTTTAACCTGTCTATGTGACGGATCCACATTCAGCTCGTGAGAAATTATCTTTGGGTCGATCCCCTTCATGTCCTTAATAGGCCACTCAAAAGTCGATGCGTTCTTCCTTAGAACTTCAATGATTTTGTCTCGCATAGGGTCGCTTAGTTCTGACCCTATTCCCACACACTGATCGGGATGTTGGAAGTCCACGATGATCTTTGTGATTTGTCGTTCTGACGACACTTTCTTCTTAACAGCATGGGTCCTTGTTCTGACTCCCTGCTATCTCTTTTGAGGCATGCATGGCCATAGTGGCTCGGGTCCTATTTTTCCTTTCAAGGATAAAACAGTTGCGAGTTTCGCTTTAATTACCTTTTTCGGTACGGACCCCGGTGGGGGGGGGTCAGGATTTTCAAACACTGATGATTGGTCGATGCTACGACCTTCATCAGGTGGAGCCATGGCGTCCCCATGACAGCGTTATACATGGTGGGAGAATCCACGACGTCGATGTAATGCTTTTTCTCGGCAACTTCGACCGTTAGTTGGATTATTCTAACTGTAGGGATCATTCGACCCATAAATCCCGTTAGGGTTTGGTTCCGCTCTTGAATACGTTCGCGAGTACCCATCCTTTGTAGGGTTTCCTTGTAAATCATATTCACAGAGCTTCCGATGTCTATTAATATGTGATTGACTTCGCAATCATCTATCAATAGTCTGACCACGAGCGGGTCGTTGTGCGGTTGGGTCAAGCCCACCGTATCTTGTTCACATAAAGTTACCTCTAGATTTTCATAGCGGTTGACTGTTTCTGTTTCTGGCTCCTCGTACGGCTGGCTTCGTTGTATGTCTTCTTCACGATCTCTCATGATCACGAAGGTTCTTCCTTTTGCGGGCTCCGTCTTCGCAGCTACTAGAGCCAGAGTTTCTTTTCTGAACATCTTTGAAAGATTTCTCTCGTGAAAGTGACGTAGTAAACCTAATGGGTCCCATTAGTCGGCGCCAATTTGGTGATACCAGATTGAGCAACAATCTGAGTTCGGTCCATAGAATAGAGGAATTAGGTTTAAGCGTAATATCACAAAGAGAAGATCAAGTAAAATGATGTGTATAAAATTCTCTATTGAAAGAGATGTCCTCGTTCTGGAGGAATACATCAAGTATTTATACAAGTACAAAGCCGGTCGAAATAACCATAAAAGATAAATGGAAAATCTTCTAAAAGATAAAAGATACTAATTCTAAGTATTTCTTTTTATCCGAGCTAAGTCTTCCAATTTGCTTGTATTTGCCTAGGTCGGCAAATGCTTCTTAAAGAGCCAAAACGCTGCTAATGGGTCCTTGCTGGCCCATCCTTTGAGCTCTCTTCAAAACTCTGTATCGAGTTGGATCTGAGTCGGGTATGGTAATGGGTGTCGGACCTGGTACCACCAGAGGGTAAATAAAGTCTGATACCCGTTCGTACCTATTAGGATTCTGTAATAGGCTTCAAACTCTGTGTGGGTGGTCATCAGGGATCCACTTATCTTTCCAAAACCATGATTGCGCGCCTGATCCTATAATACGTCTCATACCTTTTTCCCAGAGAGGTTGGGCATTGAGTAAACTTCGCCATCCATAGGAGGGTCGGTAATATTTTCTAGCTTCAAAAGGGTTTGCGTATCGAAAATACTTTCCTTTCAATACTCTTGCCACTAAAGAGTTTGGGTATCAGTGTAGTCGCCAGAGCTGCTTAGCCAGTAAGGCCTTGTTGAACTCCTCGTAAAACTTAAAACCAATACCACCTGCATTCTTCGGGAGACACATCTTTCTCCAAGCTATCCAATAAATCTCCTTCGAATTTTCCTTTGTTTTCCACAAGAAATTAGAAACCGCACTCGCTAGCTTCCGAAGTAAACTCTTTGGGAGGAGAAAAGTGGACATCACATAAGTTGGTAGGGCTTGCGCCACTGATTTAGTCATAATCTCCTTTCCTCCTCTCGATAGAAATTTGGCCAACCAGTCATTGATCCGTTGGTTCAAACGCTCTTGAACATGGGCGAATACTTCAACTTTTGACCCTTGCTACTGTTCCGGGATACCTAAATATTTCCCCGAACTTCCTTCCATTGGAATTCTTAGCGTTGTCTTAAGTTCCATTCTATGCTCCACATACACATCATTTCCAAACGTAATTGCTGATTTGTCAAAATTTATGCGTTGTCCTAATGCATTGCCACAGACTTCCAGCACCTTGAGGATATTGTCGCATTGTTCTACAGTTGCTTTGCAGAATAAAGGCTATCATCCGCAAACAATAAGTAGGAAAGCGAAGGAGACATTGGGCCACTCTATAATCACAAATTTTCCCAGCCGCCTCAGCTGCTTGGATATTGGCAATCAACACCTTCGTACATAGAATAAACAAATACGGAGATTGATGATCTCCCTGTCTTACTCCGCGGGATGGTGTTATGGCTCCTTTTGGTTCTCCATTCAGTAAGATACTATAGGACATCAAATTCACATAAGTCATAATCCATAGGATCCATTTCTCCGAGAATCCCATCTTACGCATCAGCGCCTCCACCAAACCCATTCCACCCGATCATATCCTTTACTTATATCCGTTTTAATGGTCATACACTCCCTTTTTCCGACCGAATTTGTCGTTAGGGTATGGATAACTTCCTGAGCTATCAGGATGTTGTCCATAATATGCCTTCTTGCCATAAAGGCGGATTGAGTTTCAGACACCAGAGAAGGTAGAAATCTTCTAATTCTCTGACAAAGAACCTTAGAAATGATCTTATAGCTCACGTTACACAGGTTAATTGGTCGAAACTCCTTCATTAACCTTAGCCGCTCTGACTTTGGAATCAAACAGATATTGACGGTATTGCTTACGGAGTCCAGAACTCCAGTACGCATAAAGTTGCGAACCATCTCCATGACTTCGGGTCGGGGACCAATAATATTCCAGAACTTCTGGTAAAACAAAGTTTTCATCCAATCTGGTCCCGGTGCCTTTTCCGGGTGAATGGCAAACATTGTTGCTTTAACCTCTTAGTTCGAGACTTCCCGAGTGAGAATCTCATTCATCTATGTAGTAACACAACTCTTGATATGTGTAAGTGACACTTCCAAATAAGAGATTGTAGAGGACGTGAACATTTCCGCAAAATATTCAGTCGTTGTTTTTTCAATCTCCTCCTCCTTTTCTGTCCACTCTCCTCACTCTGTTACAATGCCAATAATCTTGTTACGTGTCCTCCGCAGTTTCGTAGACGCCTGGAAAAACTTCGTGTTTTGGTCTCCCCCTTGGTGCCAAGTAACTCTACTCTTCTGTTGCCAGTAAATTTCCTCATCTCGAAGAGCCGTACGTAACTGTTCTTGTATGGCCACAATGTCCTTAATTGTGGCCTCATCGTTACTCTGCGCTTCCTTTATACGAACCTTCAAAGACTCTATCTCCTCCTTAGAGATAATTTGATCCTGTCTTCGCCAACGGGAAATGGTTTTCCGACAGTTAGCTATCCGGTCACCCAAGGTTGGTTCAACGCCTGGTTGCCCACTCACCTAGCCTGATCGTACCACCTCCTCGAAATTCGGCTTTGAAAGTCATCGCTTGTTAAACCTACATTTTTTCGTTCCGCCCATTATGTTGTTCTCAATATGTGTCAGAACAGGCTGGTTATCCGGTCCCATAAACTGAAGGTATTCCATCTTCTAGTGGGAAAAAGCTCATACCAATCTTCATTTCCCACTGAACGATCAAGACAACATATAACATTGGTGCCACGGCGACCAAACCAGGATAGACTGTTACCCATGTATAGGAAGTCAACCATTCCACAACTTTGTCTCATTAAATTAAAGTCCATAAAGGAATTATCCGGTCGCCTACGGCCCCCTGTTTTTGCATAATGGCCCGTAATCTCATTAAAATCACTAGTCATAAACCAGGATGCGAACCGAGTAGTAGTAATACGGGTTAGACGTTTCCAAACAACACCTCTATTTACAATAACAGGGTCACCGTATACAAACGACAGAAACACTTTATTACCATGAATGGTCGCCATTACATTGACAATATTCTTATTTGAAAACAGAACTTGAATACGAAATTCAGACTTAGCCAAAAGGGCTAGTCCGTCACTACGACCAGAAGGGTTAACTATAAAGAGGAAATCATAACCAAACTCAACTAGTAAATCCTGAAGAAACTGGTGATCACGCTTAGTCTCCATAAGAAAGAGAATCCGCGGGAAAAACCTCTTACGAAATTCATGCAATCGTGGAACTGCCAAGAAGCTCCCAGCTCCCTGACAGTTACTGCTCAAGATCATTCTATTCGCTAGCCGGTGGTTTCTCTTCAACCACTGGAGCTTTAAGTTCCATCGAAGTTTGCCCCTCATCAAGGCCCGTTTTTGAGGATGATGAAATTGACACATCAGCCAAAACTGGTGGAACGTGTTGCTCCAAAGTAGCTAAGGCCATATGTGAATACGATTACCCCCAAACGGATTATTTTTAATAGTCCAAATTAATTATATAAATAAAAAGAAAAATTAATAGTCTAAACTAACTATAAAAAACTATTAAAAGTCGAAAGAATTTAAGTCGTAAACAAAAGTAGAGAGACTATATAAACAGAAAACAATAACTTAGAGACAATATCAATCGTAAAAAACAAAACAAAAAATCAAAAGAATAAAAAAAAGAATGATAAAACAATATAATATATAAACATAAAATAATTAGAAAGGGTATATATATTTAAATTTAAAAGTTTAAGATATCCACAATTATGTCAAAGAACACACAAAAACTATAAACACACTTTTCAACATACGTAACTATAGAATATTACATAAAATAAAATAAAATTCTACTTAAGACAGTATCGGTCATTTTTATGTTTTTTTAAAAAATTATATGAAATAAAAATTATACAAGTTAAGAAGATAATAACAATATATTTACTATTAAAATGATTTATATGTTTTTTGAGATTATTAACATTACATTTTTTAATTTAACTTTACATTATTTGTATTTTTTAACGATTTTATCACATAGCTATTATATATGTTTTATTGATAAGAATATAGTTTTTTTCTTTGTTATTAGGAATATGAGTTGAATTACATATATATGATCTACATGATATAAATTAAAACATGAAAATTAAGATAAATGTTTTACATCTAATGATTTGAGATCCAAGTTTAAATAGTAGTTCAAAATATTTTAGTAACTTAATGGGTTATTAATTAGAATTAAAATATTTCTATAAATAATTTTTAATACGATTATCTGCGTATTTGTATAGTTAATGTATTAGTTGTGAACCAAAAAAAACAAGAAATTTGTAAATGTAATAAATACGCTGGTATTATATTGTCTCTCGTGAAATTTGTAAATGTATTATATTGTCTCTCAGATCAATATTTGCTGAGTTAGGAACCATACTCCCCTTCCTTTGGCTGGAGGAGCTTATGGTCAGCTAGAGACTTACTTTATTCGGACAGCCGAATTTCAATAGGGTCTAGAAATAGCATCTCGGTTTGGCATGATCCGTGGATCCCGGATATACATCCGAGACCGGCAAGGGGAAGGGGAAGTGTTTTGCATCCCAGTTTAAAGGTAAACCATTTGTATAATTTAGTCACAAACGAATGGCACATACCAATGCTTCAAGAATTTATGGAACCAGAGGAGATTCCGCTCATTCAGGGTTTGGATATTAGCTCGTCATTTATGACGGATCGGTATATTTGGCATTTTACTAAATCTGGGAAGTACACTGTTCAATCGGGATATTGGTTAGCTAACGATCTAGCAAAAAATAAGGTGGGTCTATGTTGAGCGAACCCAGTATCACGACTTTAAAGGCATACACTTGGAAGATAAGGTGTCCTCTTAAAATTAAACATTTCATTTGGCAAGTTATATCAGGTTCTTTGGCAGTTTTAGAAAGGATCAATCATCGGGGAATCGATTGTCCAACGGTTTGTGGGAGATGTGGACTTCAAGAGGAATCAATAAATGTTTTCAAGGAATAGAAGCGGATTCCATTACCCTTATCGGTTCGGTGGAAAATGAATCCTTAGCTTGGACTGATGCTCAACAGCAGACAACTGATGAGGAACTACGTCTACGGCAGAACGTGCACGTTGTGCCAACAACAACATATGGGATTCGGTGTCAGATAGATGGGTCTTGGAAGGATACAGAGGTAATTACAGGATTGGGTTGGGTGTGTGTTCAACAGGAGCAGTTAGGAGCGCAAGGTATGAGTAAACGAAGATCATCTTTGCATTCCGAGGTGGAAGCTCTCGTATGGGCCATGTCTTGCATCGTGGAGAGAGGCATAGATTGCCATACGTTCGAGACAGACTGCGCTGAACTGATCGACATGGTCAACAATCCAGAGGAGTGGCCAAGTTTTTCGGTCCTTCTTGACAAACTACGGCGATTACAAGATCGGCTTCCCAACTTCTCATTATCACGAATACCCAGAGCTATTAATCTGAAGGTCGATTGCTTGGCTCGTTCTGCACGAACACGCGCTTTCAATTTTTCATATGTAAACACTACTCCGCCGATTTTGATTTCCAATTCGGCCGGAATTTTCTGATTAGTAGTTAAGTTGAAAAAAAAAAAAAAATGTAATAAATTGTTGATGAGAAAATGTGTAGATATTCCATTGTTCATATAGTTTATGTGCTTTAGTAAAGAGAAGTGTTTTTTTTTGGGTACTCTTAATCAACTACAGTTCAGATTTCAGAAGGCCACAAATATACACATACATACATGTCATGATGCAGAAAACTTATTCATTATTTTGACAAGGGTAATCGCCCAACGTTGATCCTTCCTTGGTAGGAATACGAATATGTATTTTCATATACTAAGAATAACAGAAGCAGACACATGTTACATTCTCTATTCTGTGGCTTTGCCTTTGCGTCTATTATTGCTGCCGCTGCTCGTTTCCAGCACATAACAGACAATAGAGTCAACGTCATCCCCAAAAATGCTATAAGCTTCAATAGCCTGCGTGTAAGTAAACCCCATCGACAGAACCATCTCGATGCTACTGCTCCGCACTGTATTTTCTTTCACTTCCTCCATTGGTTTTGAATAACTGCCTGAAGGTCCTGCTTTGAAAATTTCATTTCGTCTAAATATGCTTCTTCGCAGTGTATTCTAGGCGAGAAGGGATTTAAAAGAAAGAGAATGAATACTCACTAGCTCCAGAAGAGGACGTCTCAGCATTAGAGGTAGATGATTCCTTGGGACCAATTCGTGGCTTAGACCATTCCATGAGATACTCAGCACGGGAAGCTTCCATTACCGATCGTTCAATTTCCTTTTCCGTAAGCTCAAGGTCAGAGTAATATCTCCCCTCTGCTAAGAGCGCCTGGAACAAAGACAGATATGTAAGCCATCACACACTCAAGACGGATTGGTGAATCTGATTATGGATGAATAGGCTACTTGCATTATCAATCTGATGTTGTTGCTGAGCCTTTATAGCAGCTTTCACCTGCTCCTTGTCCACATGTCTCTGGATTCAAAACAAGAAATAAGATGTGATAAACAAAGATACACAACTTTTCAAATTTTAGTTATGCTCTATTGCAACAGTTGAACAAAGAAGAGAACTGAAAACATATATTAACTATACTTACTCCACTAAGGCTACTAAATCCAAGTCCTGCACCAACTGTTAACCGATGTGGATCCACCAAAGAATTGTAATGATTCCCATGGTGGTAACTCAACCTTATGGGAGGGGTATCCGTGTTGTAGTTTCCTTGAAATATGTTGATAGGCTCTATACAAAAAAAAAAAAAAAAAAAACATTTTGTTTTCATAAATTTCTTGTTACTTAAAAGAACATGAAGAAGTTTTAATGTCAATCTAAGTTTCACCTGTGCTATATGAGTAAATGTGGATAGGCCTATTATACATTTCTGCTAAAGCTTGGATCTCTACGTTGTTTCCATAGACCTATCAAAATTGTTTATTAGAGGGATCATGCAGATTGTTGAAACAAGAATTAACAAAGCGAAGACATGATGAAGGCACCTTATCTATTCTTTTCCTCTTCAAGTAAGAGGTAAAACCTTCCGTTATGAACTGAGAAAAGTGATCCCTCTCTTGTTCCTAAACCATCCATCACGGAAACATGAAGTTGTACGCATCAGCTGGCTAATGTAATGCATGGTCTCAAATCGTGGGAAAATTACCATGTAATCCAAGCACATTTGTCTAGTCAAGTCATATGATTCTGAGTCCCCGTACACTTGATCTGCAACAGCTCGAAAAAGACAATTGCCATCTTCTAACATGCGCCTAATTTCAAAGCCTTTGGATTGTCTAATCTCGGTTTCAAACTGGTTTTCTCTTTCCTGTGAGAGAGGATGAGGATGTAACTAGTAAAGTAAATCCACTGAAAATAAACAAATATCTGTATTTCTTACCGAGGCAGAGCCAGGATGCGAGGGCACGAAGCATGGCATATGCTCATCAGAACTGTTATAGCCATCGTGTGATCTAGGAGAAGAAGGATGCGATCCAGTTGTAGAAACAGCAATTCCCCTTCCAATTCCAAAGACTGATCTCTTATTTGGTGGTGAATCAGGAGCTAGACCTTGACCTTGAGAAACTAACAAGCCTTCTTCACCATCTTGTGTATCCACAAGCTCCTTGGTGGAAGACTCGGCTTGTTCAACTACGGTAGCTTCTTCTTGTTTTTCGTCGGAACAAGGGCGATTGGGGTTGGAAGAAGAACCTCGTTGAACCAAAATCCGTGTCATTTGGCTCACCAAAATCCTTGATCTGCATTCCCCTACCAATCATCAAACTTTAGCAATTCCAACAAAGTCTAATTGAATCGAATTGGAGTTGACCTGAGCAAGGGACACTAACCGGAGATTTCTGCAACGATCCCAGATCCGCACGACGATTTTTAGGGTTAGGAATTGACGAGGAATTGCTGAATTTGCTTTTTCTTAACGTGGACTCTGCTTCATCACTCTTTAACACGTGTCTTCATCGCACCGGTTGTTTCTCATTATGCTTGTAATTATTGACATTCCACTCATCGGACGGTCGAGCCCAAAATCAATCAAGACTCAATGAGGAACCTACACGACAGGAGGAAGTTCGTCATGCTATTTTTTGACCTAGCCTTGGGACCCGACAGAATCACTGGAGCTTTCTACCAACAATTTTGGCCAAACATTAAGGATGAGATAATGGCCAAAGGAGAGTTCCAAAAGATCAACAAATCATACAAATATTTGTTTAATTCCACAATTTATAGTCAACTATATCATAATTATATTACTATTAATACAAATAGTGAACTATTTCACTATTTGAATTAAAAAAAAAAAAGTAGTAAACTATCTCACAATTTTATAGTGAAATATATCACAATTGTATCACTACTTATATAAATAGTAGACTAAAAAAGTAGTTAACTTTAATTTAATATAACTAGAGGACCGTACAGAGTGAAAGGTGTGAGGAATGTATGAATTTGTTTTTAGTATTATCTAGTGCGGTACCCGCGATGACAGCTGTAGGATTGCAGTAACATAATAGCTAATCAAGCGCGGTACCGCGGGGATAACTATAGGAGTGCATAAATCGGTTGTATAACACAAAATAAGACATTATATAGAATTGTATATGGCATTAAAAAAAAGGATAATAACTAATCTAAAATCAAGTTGTAGATGTAAATCAAACTTAAATGAATTAGAGTAAACGAAGTTTAAATAAATCACTATATAGTAACATGAATAAACATAGTCTTACAAACAATTAACAAAACAAAGTCTTACAATGCATAACTTAACCATAAAAGTCTTGAAGAGAATAAATCAACCGTAATAGAAATTCAATAATGTCTTATTCTTGCGAATTGTCAATAGACCTCTCTGCGAGACATATAGTTTTGTCCTTTAGAGAAATAGTAATCGAAATACTTTTTTCCACCATTCGTTCGACTCTTGGTAGGGTGTTTGTGTCTAATATAATCAACGGTTTCTTCCTATACCATCATCATCATCACTTCATTTTTGTTGTCTAAAATTAAATAGAACAAAATACTAAAATTAAAAGATAAGCTCCCTTGGTAAACTAATCATCATGATTCAGTTGTCTCTTTGTACGGTGAGTGATACGACATTACTTGTTTTGCTATTTTAGAATTTTTTTTATGACGTTTCTTTTTGATCCCATGTCCATCCTCATATAAGATTTATTCATCTTGTATTTTTTTCATCGTCGTTCTCTTCGAACAAATATAATTTTTTCTCATCATACTTTATCGTTATATTCATCTTCGTAACCCTCTTCTTCATTATATTCTTCAGTACACTTCTCCCTCCTTGTCTTCTTTACCATATATGTTTTTTTCCCTCATATTCATCGTCCTCATATTTTTCTTCTTCCTTAACCTCTTCTTTTTCCCCGTGTCATCTTCATTGCACTCTTTCTTTGTCTTTACTTTATCGTCATCTCACTCCTCTTACTCTTCCTCATAATCTTGTTTTCCTTTTACAATTTTTTTTATAACTCGGGTGATCCGGTTCAACGGACACCATGAATCCAAGTTAGGTCGCGGGGACGTTTTTTACTGCCTAGCTGATTCTCGGGTCAACAGTCCATGAGATCTGACTGATTCTGGGGCCCAGAGCGGCCATGTGAATGCTACGGCGATCATGTGAATGCTCATACTTTTAGAATTCTTTTGTTGTCTTTATTCTCACAATTTCCTCGTAATCTCTACTCTACCATCTTTGTTGTCTTCAACATCGCATTCTTCTTAAAAAAATTCCAACACATTTACCCCAATGCTCATGTATTTTTCCCACTTGTTATTTCCTTTGCTTTCTAAACCAGCAAATCCCACAAATTAATCAACCGTAATATAAATTCAATAATGGTGTTCTCTTGCGAGTTGTCAACAGACCTCCCCACGAGATATATAATTTTATCCTCTAGAGCAATATTAATCCAAGTTACTTTTTTGCATCATTCGTTGACTCTTGGTAGGGTGTTTGTGTCTAATATAATCATCAACTCATATTTGTTGTCTAAAATTAAATACAACCAAAAACTAAAGCTAAAAGTTAAGCTCCCTTGGTAAAGTAATCATCATGATTCAGTTGTCTCTTTGTACGGCGAGTTATACGACATTACTTGTTCTGCTCTTTTTGTTATGATTTTTTTTCTATGACTTTTCTTCTTGATCTCATGTCCATCCTCATATAAGACTCATCTTGTATATTTCATCTTTGTTCTCTTCGAACAAATAATACTTTTCATCATCATATTTCATCTTTATTTTCATCTTCATAATTCGCTTCTTTATTATATTCTTCAATACACTCTTCTCCTTCCTTGTCTTCTTTATCATATATGTCTTTTCCCTCATATTCATCTTCCCATATGTTAGTTTTTCCTCAACCTCTTCTTTTCTTACATGTCATCTTCATTGTACTCATTCTTTGTCTCTACTTTATGGTCATCATAATCTTCCCACTCTCCTCGTAATCTTGTTTTTTTTTTAGAATTCTTCCGTTGTCTTTGTTCTCACAATTTCCTCGTAATCTCTACTTCATAATGTTTTGTCCTCTTCAACATCGCACACTAAAAAAATATGCATGAAGACGTCGGTTAATTAACGTCACTTAGTTAACCGACTTTAATTTATTTTGATGGGAAGCGAATTGACGTCGGTTAATAAGTGACTTAAACTTTTTAATTATCAATATTTGTTTAAGAACTGAATTAAACAAATGACTTTTACATGGGAAATTTTAGCTTTGTGCGATTCCGACAAATTCTCTCGCGATGAGCGAGGTGGGCGATTTTAGGGTTTCGGGAGAGCATGAGGCGATGATAACGGATTGTAACGAGAAGGGATGGCCACCGCTGGATCCGCCGGATGATAGGGTTTCATGGGCAAAGAAGGTGTCGGGTATGAGTGCGGTGGGACGGCTGACTTCGGAGATGGTACTGGCGGAGGGGTTTGTGGCTGAGAAGCTGAGTGTGGAGTTTCCGAATGGAGTAGATGGCGAGCCGGAGATTACGATTGGTGATGAAGTGTTAGCGGTGCATAATTGTGAAGGTCTTGGGAAGGAACATTCCGGTGGAAGTATTGAACATGAAGCTGAGGGGGCTATGTAAGCTACAAGGAGCAATGTATGTGATGGATCTACCTCATCAGTTCTTTATGGTGCGTTTTGCTGAGGAAGAAGAGTACATGAGGGCATTGACAGGAGGTCCATGGAAGGCGTTTGAAAGTTATCTGATGGTGCGGGCGTGGTCACCAAATTTTGATCCAATGAAAGAAGAGATTGTCACAACACCTATTTGGGTTCGTTTGTCAAACATACCGGCGAACTTTTCTCATAAGGCGATTCGAATGGGTATAGCCAAGAGCTTAGGAAAACCGTTAAGGGTGGATGATACAACTTTGAACCTAGAGAGAGCTAGGTTACAAGAATCTGTGTCGAGGTGGATCTAAGGAGACCACTTAAAGGATCCGTTTCAATCAATACAGAGAGATATTTTATGTCGTACGAATGGCTTGCGAACATCTCCTCACAATGTGGGATTTATGGGCATACGGTCCATACATGTTCTACGGGAGGACGAGAGAAGGCGATCATTTCACAAGGGCCGATCGAGGATACAAGGGGAAAGGAGTTGGCACCAGTCCAAGATGGTTTCACAGAGGTGAGGAGGCAAGGTAGGCGGTCAAGCCACCGGGAAACCAAGTTGCGTCTAAGGCAGGAGGAGTGAGAGAAGATCAAGGGCGAAAGTTGTCGGGGTCAGATCTCACCCCGACTGAGATCATCAAAAAAATGGCTAAGTGTCAGAGGTATACGTGTGCAAGTCTTTGCTCTGACGTGCGTAGCTCTCTATGCTGACGTGTGTATCTCTCTGTGATGACGTGCGTAGCTCTCGATGGTGACGTGCACAACTCTCTATGGTGATGTGCAAATCTCTCTGCAGACTTGCGCAACTCTCTAGGACCGAGCACTGCCCGTCTTCTGGGACGAGCACTGTCTTTTAGGACGAGCACTGTCTTTAGGAGACGAGCAATGCCAGTCTCTGGGACGAGCACTGTCTTCTGGGACGAAGGCTATTTTCTGGGACAAAGACTATTTTCTAGGACGAGCACTGCCTGTTTCTGGGATGACGTCTATCTGTCTCTAGGGCGACCTCTGTCTTTGGGAAGACGTTTGCCTGTCTTCAGGACGACGTCAGCCTGTCTCTGGAACGACGTCTATTTTGGATGACGCATGCTTGTTCACAGGGACGAGCTCTGTCTTCTTACTGGGACGACGACTACAACTCTCTATAGACAGTCAGAGTTATCCCATTTAAGTTCATTGGGCCGAGCTCAGAGGACCCAAGCCCAGGAGATGACGAGTTGAAGTCCCAAGACGACTTGGCAGCAAGACAAAGACAAGTTGGGCCGACCTTTGAGGCATCTAACTCTAGTTAGGCCTAGGTGACTTCTCAGCTCTAGGCCCAGGACGATGACGAGGTCAGAACCCTAAGCGGCACCTACTACGCAAGAAGGAAATCCCAAAGAATTAGGAAGTCTTCATTATCTCTTTAGAAATAGACCTGGCCAACATAAGACTTATATAAATATATCTTGTACGCCTCTTTCATGGGCATCCGCAATTCAATTCACATACGCTCTTACGTAAACAACAATAAAGAACTACTTCTTCGATCTTTGTTTACGTGTTTTCACCTAGAATTCTTTGTCCTCCTTAAAACCCTTGACAAGTTTATTGTCTAGGTTGTAGCACTCACAATTGGCGCTGACTAAGGGGAGTAAAGACTTTCTGACACAACAAAACCACGTTCACGCATCAGATCTAGGAAGATGGTCAACGAACCTGAAAAGTCAAACGAGTCTTCGCCGCGCAGAGAGGTCAACGAGAGGGAGGACGCTGTCACAAATCAGACTGCGAACCCAGAACCCTTAACCGAGGTGAAGAAGATGTTCGAGACGCTCCTGGCTTATAGTAGGACCAAGAAGCCGCGACGACCGATTCGGCGATCCAAATCTCATACCCTCAGCTTCTCAATGTCGTGCGCAAAGCCGAGAACCCGAGGAGACCTACCACCGCCGCCGACGCTGCGGACTGGAGACAAGACCCCCGAACGCGTCGACGTCTTAGAAAACAAAAATCCTTCACCGTCATGAGAAAGAGCTCAAATAGAGCAAACGTTCTCCAACATGAAGTCACATATGTACCATACCGCCGGAAAGGCACCGGATGTCAACCGCGTACTCCAAGAGGTGCGCAACACACCGTTCAATGAACGCGTCTCGAGAACAAAAATCTCTGACCCTGGTAGTGAAACGACTCGACCCGTTTTTGTTTTTTAACATACAAACCTTGGTCTCGGACTAGCATTCCCATAAATGTTATCCTCAACAACCAAGCAAACCAACACAGACAAAACAACAGCGGATAACTAAACAATTTAAACCAACCAAATAACTAATTCCATTAACTAAACCGGTTCAACAATATCAATTCCAATAAAAATGACTAAACCAATTAGTTCCACAAATAACCATTCCAATAAAATCCAACAACCTAACAGATTCTAAAGTGATAAATAAATAACACGAAAACGAGACCCAGATCATCTCCCTCTTCGTAGCCGTGATTCCACGATCACAATTTGCCTTTACCTGCATCACATGGGAAAAAGAGATGCGTGAGTATTATCATAAATACTCAGTGAGACGGTCATCCCATCTACGACTGCGCACTCAGGCACGATGGACCGCTCAGGCAAACATACAACAAACAGCACACAAACACAAACCTAAGGCTCAACCACAGCTAACCAGACAGGCTGTCGATCGACACTACCACTAAGTATCGATCGACACCTTCTGTACATGCCTGTTGATCGACACAACCTCTAGGTGTCAATTGACAGCCTTCGTGCTGGCCTGTCGTTCGACAAACCTCGTGTGTGTCGTTCGACAGGCCCTGCGCAGAATCCTGGGAAATCGATCATAATCCTCTCGGATCGATTCCTCCTCTGTGTCAACACGAAACCTGCAAGAAAACAGCAATCCACACACAACAAGCACAATACACAGTCTCAAACAGACATATCAATATCAATCAATTCGTTTCAAACCTATCACCAAACAACCCTAACGAATTCACCGGCCCAGAAGCCATGGTCACGCACTCACCTTAGCCTAATAGTTGCCTCAGACCTCAACCTCTGGCAACTCTCCTCCTTTGCCTGATGAACAAGGCAAACCAAACCAGTCGGTTAACCCAAACAGAAATAGTCGGTTAAACCAACCAACCAAACCAATCCGGTTAATTAAACTAATCTGGTTAACTAAACCAAACCAAACCAATCCGGTTAACTAAACCAAACCAAACCAAATTAAACCAAACCGGTTAACTAAACCAAACCGGTTAACTAAACCAAACAAAACCAATCTGGTTAACTAACCCAAACCAATTGGAGGTTCTCCTAAACCGGATTAGAGTTTTCTAAAAACAGAAACGACACGCCAACTTCGAAAGCACACTGAGAACGGCGATTACCTCGGAATCATGATCAGAAACCTGATCTGGAATTGTGAGACCGAGACCTTTCGAACGATATGCAGATCGTTTTCTAAATCCTTATGGTTCGACGGGAAAACACCCACGAAGTGTACTAATCGCAGATCCAATTCTGCACGAACCTCTCTCGCGAAAACAACAATAAATCTCAGAATACTCATCCAAAAGACAATCCGATTTCTCCTAAAGCTAGATATAAGAATGGAGAACTTACTCTTAAAGTTTCACTCCAATCCAAACAAATTAGGCTATTCGATCCTCTGTTCTTCTAAAACGCGTCAGAACTGTCTTCATCCCATTCTTTTCTACAAACACCAAAACGAATCCTCTTCTCTTCTTTATCAAATTTTCAGCCTCTATCACGTTTTTTTTTTGCACAAAAGGGAGGCTGATCCCTCTTATAAACGAGCCCTAGGGTTCCCTTAACCCAAACCAGCTAAACCGAACAATTAAAATTAAACCATTCGGTCCAATTCAATTACATTTTCTAAATTTTTGGTTCACAGGCATTACAATTCTCCCCCACTAGACATGGATTCGTCCTGGAATCCGTAAAACACAGCCACATGGCTAACCACCTGGCCAACCTGCCAGTAACACCGGAGACTACATTTCCCAGACTCTCTCGAGGCTCACATCCGTCCTATGCATATAGACCCGTCTACGACATTGATCGCTCATAGCTCATAACCACACCCTCTAACTCTCGGGATCGTCACCCCTTGAGTGACGGTGACATCAGTCCTGACGGTGTTTGATACCAACTATCTCCATACCCCTCACTTTCAGAACACATAGTCCTTCAAGCTCTCGGTATGCAGGGAACCCACACATCCCCTGGAGAGACACAACTCTCAAAGATCTGCCAGAGATCACAATCTCCATGAACTATCTCCATACCCTCACGTCCCTAGTCCACGCAGTCCTGGCGAACGATCGGTATGCAAGGAACCCACACATCCCCTGGACGAACCAACTCTAGACGTCTATAATGCACCTCTGACCGGAACTACCTCTCAAGGTCTCAACATGATACTCCCAACCCGGAATACCATCACAACCGTGATCCTCACAGATCACCCGGACCATCCCTCTCACCGGATGTCCCTGCAGAGTCTCTCTGGAACTAGACAGTTCTATCCACAGTAAAACTTCTATCCCGAGACTCTCCAAACGCATAACACATATGCCCCGTTAGAGTTCCACCAAAACTGGCAAGCTCTACTCACTATAAAGCTTCCATTCCGAGGTTCTCTAACCACAACACACACCTAACCCGTTAGAGTTCCTCCGAAACTGGCAAGTTTTACTCACTATCAAACTTCCATTTCAAGGTCCTCTAACCCCACACTCATGACCAATACCCAAGTCATCTGGGTAACCCATCACACAGGGTGCCCCTGCTAGAGTCTCTCCGAAATATACAAGTTCTAACCACTATAAAACTTCTATTTCGAGATCCTCCAACCACCTACTCAAAGCTAACAAAGCCGAAACACAAGAACCTCATGGCTACAAAGCCATAACATCAGCATTCATGGCTACCACAGCCACCACAAACACATCATAAGAACTACACATCTTATGAAACCGGAAGAATGTCATAATCGTTTCACTCAAATGAAAATACATAATTATAACCACATCACCACACCCGGTGATCACTACCAAACCAGACATTCGAGCCCATGAGACCCAGTTCACTTTTCGGCTTGCTTCACAAACCCCAATTGAACCTTGTCTCATTTTAACCTCTGGTTCTCAAGTCTCTTCCTGGACACCGTCACAGTCCCACAAGACTCTGGACAACGGCACCTTTTTCCAGCGCAAGATCCTGACACTTCTCTCAACGATCCTTACCGGCCTCAACTCAACCGCCAAAAACTAAAGATCTGCAAGAGTCCTCACCACTACCTCCCAAAACCCATGTAGACACTTCGTGAGCTTCGCCACATGGAACAGTCAAGAAAGTTCTGCATGATCTGAGGTAGCTCCACACGATAAAGAACTGGCCCCACTCGCTCCAACACCCGGAGCGAGCCCATAAAACCACCGGCTAAGCTTATCCTCTGCAATGGATCTGTTAGAACCCTCCAACATCTCCACTCTGAGATACACTCTATCTCCCACCTTAAACTCTAACTCATTTCTCCTCTCATCGGCACAACTCCTCGGCCGATCAAGAGCCTCTCTCATGTTCAGTTCATAGCACGGATCTTCTCTGTCGTCTTCTGAACAAGATCTGCACCATATATGCTCCTCTCCCCCACTTGGGTCTAGCATAACATGTGCGACATGGCCTCCCATACAAAACTCAAAAGAAGTTATACCACTACTGGCCTGAAAGCCCTCACAAACCCAGAAGTGCACCTCGGATCTCTGTCTAACACAAAACTCGCTAGCACTCCAAGCCACCGTATTAACTCACTCACATATTTCATAACCAGAACCGCTGCTCCTTCGGTTTTCCTAATGGTCAGAAAATGTGCTAACCTAGACAGACGATCCGCAGTCACTCAAATAACAACATGAGTCCAAGAAACCGGCAACCCTGCTGCAATATCTAAGGAAACATGTCCCACTTCCCCTATGGAATGGGAAAACGGCCCCCACTAACTGTCAACTTATCGCAAGCTACGACCTAGTTAGCCACGTCCTTCTTCATCCCGACTTAGAGATAGTACCGTTTCCGCTCACTATGCCTCTTTGTCGCTTCCGGATGAATAGAGAAACATGCTCTCATTAGCCCCTCACAGAAATCTCCTGCCTTAAACCTCAACCTTAGGCACACAGACTCACACGTGCCCTAAGATAGTTTTAAACGCCGGGACCTAATAACCAGAAGCTTCAACCTTAGAAGAATCCACGAACCCTGATCCTTCTCCTGAGCTACTCAAAGCCTGCTCAAAAGGTTTGCATGATTAATTGTCTCCAGCCCCAACGGCTCTCGTGAGATAACGCACAACCTCAACGTATCAATCTCATTCACCATACATCCACATCCTGCTCTTCAGCCAAAGCATACCGCCTCAGACCAAGAACATCCACCTCCAGCTAAGTTCACCACGATGGTAAACTATAACATACCCCAATCTGTTACAACTCCCCCCATCACTTCCGTCTCCTAATCTAAAGGCCACACAAAAGAAACCTCCTTCTTAAGTCCGCTCGGTCATAGACTGACCCATACTCACAAAGCCTTTTGATGCAACTCTTGAAATAACCTGCCAACCCGAGAAAACTACAAATCTTAGTTGCATTCCTCGGTCTAGGCCAAATCTCAGCTCGATTGCATCTTAACTGGATCCACATAAACTCCACCTGCAAAACAGTAAGACCCTGAAAAATCCATTTCCCTTGCCAGAAACTGCACTTGCTCAACCTAGCAAACAACTTCTGCTCTTGCAACTTCCCCAAAACTGCCCTCTCCTTGCTCATGCTCCCCAAGACTCTTTGAATACACCAATATGTCATCAATGAAGTTAATCACGAACTCATCCAGATACTCCTGAAAGGCATCGCTCATCAACCTCATAAACGCAACTAGTGCATTCGTCAACCCGAAATGCATCACCACAAACTCAAAATGCCTATACCGAGTCTTGGAAGCCGTCTTCGTGACATCTGCCTCATCGATAGGAATCTCGTGGTAACCGGATGCCAAGTCAACCTTGAAGAACCAAGTAACCCCTCTCAACTGATCCAACAACTCATCAATTCTCGAAGAGGATACTTGTTCTTCACAGTGACTCGGTTAAGCCTTCGATACTTGAAGCACAACCGGAAACTACCACAATTCCTCATCACAAACAACACCGGTTCTCCCCACGGTTAAGTACTCGACCGAAAGAAACCCTTAACTCAGCAAACCCTCTAGTTGACTCATCAGTTCTACCAACTCTATTAGAGCCCTCCTGTAAGGTGCCTCAGATAACGGCGTCGTCCCAGGCTCTAACTCAATCGTGAAAGGATCCGACCGCGACGACGGTAATACCTGCAATGACCGAAAGACATCCACACAGTCCTGGACAACCCGAATATCCTCACTGCAACCTCATCTACAGACTCCGCCAGCACAGTAGTCTCCAAGTAAGTCTCGCAACAACTGAGTTATAGGCTCAGCCTACACCCAAGAGATCACGAAACACTCAGAAGTCGGTCTCACTCCCTGATGAACCAAACTTTCTCCACCACGCTCAAATACAACACGACCCCGGTGACAATCTAGATGAACTCTGTACTGATCAAGCCAATCCGTACACAGGATGCCATCATACAATTCCACTGGACTGATCACCAAGTCCGCTGGCATCAACTCACCAGCCACTAGAATCTCCACGCCTCTCGCCCGGCCATGAGTAACTAGTAACTTTCCTCCCACTTCCTCATATATCCCTGTGCAGGCTTGCCGCCATGCCAGGTATCACCTGCTGCTGAGACTTAATAGACTGAACAACTAGGCTAACCACCACAGCCTACTCCCACAAGTCCTCGACAATGCCTCCAGCAGTCTCAACCAACTATGATCTCGTAGCATTCATGGACACTCCGCACCGTGTCCTCAAACTGATCGAAGTTCTCTAAAGAACCTCTTATCATGGGCCTCCTCGCCCCCATGCTCCTACCAGCATGAACCAACATAAACCAGGAGTCGGTTAAACTCCAAATCATACCCACGAACTGGTCTCTCTCCCAGATCCAGTTCCAAAAACTTCGTGTCTTAACGATCCGGAGCCTCTCGAGGAAAGAACTTGGCATCACACTCTGCCCAAAAGTCCGCCCAGGCCAACTCTGCCTGAACCCTCTTAGCTGCAACACACCACTTGCAAGGAATCCTATACCAATCCTCTGCACCTGTTCCCTTATCCACAGATAAGATGGAACCCTACCAACAACCGCAACCCTCAGTCGCACCTCTGCCACTCGTGGCATCACCAGAGCTTAACTGGCACCGCACTCGGTAACCGCTCCTATAACTGCTGAAGCCAATCCACGAGACGATCATCTCGACCCTGAGCACCACCCGCGGGTGCACCCGCACTACCAACCTCACGAGGACCCACACCGGCCCCCGACAGCCAACCTGGGACCACACTATCCCCACCAGCCCTCACACTAGCGCTCAAACTTGGCTGCACGCTGGCAGTCTAAATGGCACTCAAGCCATTTTGAAGCGTCTACGGATCACTCTCAGCCACATGCGAAACACTTTGGGCCGCACTCCCGGCAGACTCACTCACTAGTGCCCGCCACACGACTACTGCAACAGATTTGTCAGACGATCAACTCGTTTCCTGGATTCCTCGTGCGGGCGCACCCGAACAGCGAGCCAATCCAGCACCAGCTCGAGTACCAGCCCAGGCCCACAGCCCTCACACTGGCACTCCCACTGGCACTCACACTAATACACATACCCTATTGATACGTCTACGGATCTGTCACAGTTTCAAACGTGGAACCCTGAGCTGCATCCCCAGCCGACTCACTCACTAGTCCCCGACCACAATCCTGACCTCCACGGTCACTCGGCCACCAAGGCCATATTCTCTAGTGCCTCTAGCCCATACCATGTACTACTACAGTACACAAGCTAAGCACTAAAGAATAACAAATAAAACACACAACACACTTACTGTTGGGGTCAAATCTCACCCCATACGAGATTTTCAAGAAAATGGCTAAGTATCGAAGGCGTGCGCAGGACACTAGGACTAGCGCTGCCAGTTTCTAGGAGGACCTATGCTTACGAAGACAAGCACTGCAGAGGTAGAGAACAAGGTCAGAAGGCCCAGGCTCCAGAAATGGCGCGGTGAGAATCCTAGGACGACGTGGCAGTGAAATAAGCAAGTTGGGCCTAGGCAACTTTTCAGGCCTAGGCCCAGTACGAGGACGAGGACGAAAAACCCTAAACAGCCGCCGACCATGGAAGGAGCATATCCCGAAGAATTAGGTTTTTTGGTACTTATCTTTTAGCAGGCCTAGCCAACTGAAGACATGTATAAATATATGTTGTAAGCCTCATTCAAGGGAGACAATTGAATTCACATACGCTTTACGCAAACAGCAATAAAACAACTACTACTTCGATCTTTGCTTACGTGTTTTTCATCCAAGAAACCTCTGCTTCCTTAGAACCTTTGACAAGTTTATTGTGTAGGATCTAGCACTCACAATTGGCGCCGACCAAGGGGAACTAGAGACTTTCTGACACAAACCGAAACCACGTTACGCATCAGATCCGGAAAGATGGCCAGCGAAACAGAAAGAGAAAACGAGTCTCCGCCACGCACAGATAACCCCGAAGGAGGGGGAGGCTGTCACAAACCCTACTGCAAACCCGGAACCCTTAACCGAGGTGAAGAAGATGTTCGAAACACTCCTCGCCCGCAGAAGGACGACCAGACCTCGGCGCTCGACTCGACAATTCAAACCACATGCTCTCCGCTTCTCGACTCCGCGCACTAAGCCGAGGATCCGAGGAGATCTACCACCGCCGCCTACGCTACAGGCCGGAGATCAGACTCCCGAACGCGTCGACGCCCGCGGAAACAGCAACCCTCCACCTTCAAGGGAAGGCGCTCGCACACGAAGCGCTGGCGATACACCAACAAGAAGAGTTCGACCACGTAACCAAGAAGACGCAGACGCAGAATACGCCAGACACCTCGTCGCAGAAGAGGAGAACTCCCTCAGGGCCGAGCCATCCGACTTTCACCAAGAACGGAGAGCGCTACTCGAAGCGCACAAGGCCGAGATGACCCAGATGAGAGCACACATAGAACAAAAGCTCTCGGACATGAAATCACAAATGCACTACACTGCCGGAAAAGCACCAGACGTCGATCGCGTACTCCAGGAGGCACGCAACACGCCGTTCGCCGAGCACATCTCAAAAACAAAAATCTCCGACCCTGGAAGGGTCAAGCTGCCGTTCTATGAGGGAACCACCGATCCACAAAACCACCTCCTGGCCTTCGAAGTTTCCATGGGAAGAGCAAACTTCAAAGAACATGAGAAAGATGCCGGCTACTGCAAGATGTTCGTCGAAAGCTTAAAGGGTCCCGCACTCCAGTGGTTCTATCGACAGAAGAAAAACTCCATTGACAACTTCTATCAACTCTCGGATAGAAGGGCTGTGGACCACGAAACAAGGCGAAAACGAAAGTTTGGGCGATTTCATGAAGAGGTTCAGAACCATGCTGTCAAAGGTGGAAGGAGTGATCAGCGAATCTGCGCTAGCTGCTTTGAAAGAAGCACTCCGATGCCCTTCGGCCTTCTGGCAGGAGCTAATGGTACGGGAACCGACCACCATCCAAGACGCTCTTCACCGCTCCGCCGATTACGTAAGAGTCGAGGACGCAATTCTGGCCAGGACCCCGAAGGCTTCAAAGCCGAAACAGACCGATGAATCGATCACCCCCGTGCCAAAAAAGAACAATCCCGGCTTCGTTCGGCACGAGGGTGGATTTACCGGATCTCACAACTATCAGATAGAATCGCCAGGATCTGGTCGCGGCCGAGGCCGCGGCCGCGGACGCGGTAGAGGAACCTGGAACAACACCTGGACCAGAGACCAGAGCAATTACGAGGAAAAGTTGTATTGTGACTTCCACAAAGCAGCTAGGCATACTACCATAAGATGCCGAGAACTGGGAAAGTTACTAGCCACCAGGTTGACCACTGGAAATCTAAAAGGTGATTTCAACTTATCCGATTTTAAATTGGAAGACGTAAAGGCTCCAGCCACCGAACAAACATCGGCGGTAGTAGAAGGCGAAAACCCCAATCGACCACGCCGAGACAACAATCCCGACCACCAAGGTTCCCAGCGTGTTCTTAACATGATAATGGGAGGATCACAGTACTGCGCTGACAACGTTTCAGCAATCGAAGCGTACCAACGGCGCGCCGAAGTTAGCGTGAACCTTTCCGCACCAGTGAAACAATCAGCCAACCAATTACTCCCGATCACCTTCGACGAACAAGACGCCGAAGGAATCGACCGTCCCCACAACGACCCCTTGGTAATCAACCTAACAATCTACGACTATAGCGTTGCACGCGTACTAATTGATACGGGAAGTTCAATCGACGTCATCTTCAAAAACACATTGGAAAGGATGGACATTGACTTAGCAGAAATCAAGAGACAGCCCAAACCAATCACAGGCTTCTCGGGAGAAACGACCATGACAATGGGGACAATTCGCCTACCTGTCCAGGCCGGCAATGTCAAGAAAATGGTTGACTTCTCAGTGTCTGATCATCCTGCAATCTATAATATGATTATGGGTACACCATGGCTCAATTTAATGCGAGCTGTTCCATCGACCTATCATCTATGCCTAAAGTTCCCGATGCCTCTTGGCGTGAAGACCATATGGGGGAACCAGAAGGAATCTAGAATGTGTTTCATGGCCGAGCACAGGCTACGCAACCTGGAGACAGGGGATAATTCCTCTACCCCTAGCAAAAGAAAGAAAATGAAAACCAACCGCGAAGAAGCAAAGGGTCTGTCAAACGTCATATATCAAATGCAAACCAGAGATGACCGCGAGGAAGAAGAACGACCACTCTGCGAACCGGTGATCTCAGTTATTATCGACGATGATCATCCAGAACGTTGCGTGGAAATCGGATCCGAGCTAAACGAAGAAATCATGGACAAGCTCGTATCCCTCCTCAAAAAGAACGTCAACACTTTTGCGTGGGCAGCCGAGGATATGCCTGGAATCGACATCAATATAGCTAGCCACGAACTCAATGTGGATCCAACCTTCAAACCAATCAAGCAGAAGAGAAGGAAACTCGGACCAGAAAGAGCAAAGGCCGTAAATGACGAGGTAGAACGTCTCTTACGCGTTGGTTCGATCACCGAGGTAAAATACCCTGACTGGCTCGCAAATCCGGTCGTAGTAAAGAAGAAGAACGGGAAGTGGCGTGTTTGTGTCGATTTCACCGACTTAAACAAAGCCTGTCCAAAAGATAGCTTCCCACTTCCGCACATCGATCGCCTAGTGGAGGCGACGGCCGGTAACAAGTTGTTATTATTCATGGATGCTTTTTCTGGCTACAACCAGATCATGATGCATCCCGACGACCGCGAAAAGACGGCATTCATCACCGATCGCGGCATCTATTGTTACAAAGTAATGCCGTTCGGGCTCAAAAACGCAGGGGCAACGTACCAACGACTGGTAAACAAAATGTTCAAAAAACAGCTGGGGAAGACCATGGAGGTTTACATCGACGACATGTTGGTAAAATCCCTGAAGGAAGAGGACCACGTCTCTCATTTGGAGGCGTGTTTTCAACAACTGAATCTACACAACATGAAGCTGAATCCCACAAAGTGCAGGTTCGCGGTCACTTCAGGCGAATTCCTGGGATATCTAGTCACTCATCGGGGTATCGAGGCCAATCCGAAGCAAATCAGCGCACTAATACAGATGGCCTCCCAAAAAAACAAGCGAGAAGTCCAACGACTTACGGGACGGGTGGCAGCGCTGAATCGGTTCATTTCAAGATCTACCGACAAATGTCTCCCTTTCTATAATACGTTACGCGCCAACAAACAGTTCGAATGGACAGAAAAATGCGAAGACGCCTTCAAGCTACTCAAGGAATACCTGGCAACCCCTCCAGTCCTATATAAACCAGAAAACGGTGAACCTCTCTTCATGTATACCGCTGTATCTAGCACGGCCGTCAGCGCAGTACTTTTAAGAGAAGAACGAGGCGAGCAGAAGCCTATCTTCTACGTTAGCAAGACACTAACGGACGCGGAAACAAGGTACCCTCAGCTGGAGAAGCTTGCACTCTCTGTTGTTATGACGGCACGAAAGCTGAGACCCTACTTTCAATCACACTCAATCATCGTCCTCAGCACATTCCCGCTACGCTCCGTTCTCCATAGTCCAAGTCAGTCAGGCCGGCTAGCCAAATGGGCAGTTGAACTCAGTGAATACGACATTGAATATCGCGGACGGTCCTGCGCTAAATCCCAAGTGTTAGCCGATTTTCTCGTCGAACTCCCCGAAGGAGATACCACCAAAGAGGGCACCCCCCAAGAAGTAGCGTCATCTGGAGAATGGCAACTCCACGTAGACGGTTCTTCATCTAAAAGCGGCTCCGGCGTTGGGGTACGACTGACATCCCCGGCCGGAGAAATCCTCGAACAATCCTTTCGACTCGGCTTCAGGGCATCAAACAACGAAGCCGAGTACGAAGCCATCCTGGCCGGATTACGTCTGGCCCTCGCACTCAACATCACAGAAATCAGCGTGTTCTCCGATTCACAGTTAGTAGTCAACCAATTCAGCGAAGAGTACGCTACAAAAGACGAACGTATGGAAGCTTATCTAGTCTTAGCAAAAGCATTATCCGCACAATTCACGAAATTCACGCTCACGCGAATCCCTAGAGGAGAGAACGTTAACGCTGACGCCTTGGCGAATCTTGCATCCACCTCGGATCCGGCATTAAAGAGAATCATACCGGTAGAGTTCATCGAGTTCCCCAGCATCCTGCCCGCGCTAAGCCTCGCTATCACCACCCGATCTCAAGCCGCCAGAAACATCAAAGGAAAAAGTAGCAAGGATATTGAGATGACCGACGCCACTGCGAACGGGAATAATCCACCAACCCAAACAGATCCGGATCCGTCACGACTTCCGATCGAAACATACGACCCAGTCAGAGATTCGACAATCGTTGCCGAGCCTGAGTATGGCTGCGATGAGAATTGGATGGATCAAATCCGGTGATACATTGACGAAGGCGAGGTACCGAAAGATAAATGGGCAGCTCGCAAGTTACGTGCGCAGGCTGCCTGGTATATCTTACTCGACGGCAATGTCTTCAGATGGAGTTTATCCGGCCCTTTGCTTGCTGGCGTCGAAGGCAAGGTGGCAAGGCAGATCATGGCAGAAGTCCACAACGGATGTTGCGGCAACCATTCGGGAGGACGCGCCTTAGCTATTAAGATTAAACTCCATGGCCACTATTGGCCTACGATGGTACAAGATTGCGAGAAGTTTGCAGCAAAGTGCGAGAAGTGCCAGCGCCACGCTCCGAAAATTCACCAACTGGCCGAGATTCTCTCATCTGTCACCTCTCCCTATCCATTCATGCGTTGGTCCATGGACATCGTTGGGCCACTCCATCCGTCCAAACAGAAACGCTTTCTACTGGTTTTAACCGACTATTTCTCCAAATGGGTCGAAGCCGAAGCATACGCTAATATAAAGGACAAACACGTAGAAAGTTTCGTGTGGAGAAACATCATCAGTCGTTTCGGTGTGCCATACGAAATCGTAACGGATAACGGCTCTCAGTTCATCTCCAACCGTTTCAAAACATTCTGCGCAAAATGGAAGATCCGGCTCAGCAAATCTACGCCAAGATATCCCCAAGGCAACGGCCAAGCTGAGGCAGCCAACAAAACAATCCTTGACGGCCTGAAGAAACGTCTCGACGCCAAAAAAGGTCGTTGGGTCGACGAGCTTGAAGGGGTCTTATGGTCTCATCGCACAACGCCACGACGAGCCACTAACGAAACACCATTCGCCCTGGTTTACGGGACAGAGTGCGTCATTCCCTCCGAAGTCCAATTCCCAGGGGTTCGACGCTACCTCCTCCCCGGTCAAGAAGGGTTAAACCACTTGTTGTTGCGTGACGAGCTAGACCTTATCAACGAACGGCGCGACCAAGCATTAATAAGAATCGCAAACTACCAGAACGCAGCCGCTCGATACTACAACTCCAACGTCAGGGAAAGACGATTTCACGAAGGCGATCTGGTCCTGCGAGAAGTATTTCAGAACACCGCAGAACTCAATGCTGGCAAACTAGGAGCCAACTGGGAAGGACCATACAAAGTTACGAAGGTAGTCCGACCTGGCGTATACGAACTAGCGAACATGGCAGGCGCTCCCATTCCAAATTCGTGGAACGCAAAGCACTTGAAGACATACTATACAGTGTTAGACCAGAGACTTTGCTAAAAAAAAAAAAAAAAAAAAAGCGGTCTCTACATGAACTACGAGTGACTTGATCCCTGCAAAGGGTACGTAGGCAGCCTATTTTGAGATGGGTTCAGTTGCCCCCCCTCCAAAAAAAAAAAGGGGGAGTGGGGTGCGTATGCTCATATATTCCCGCTTTCTTGTAATACACTTTCGTGGAAATAATGGTTCAATGCATTCTCATTTTTCAAAACTTTACTTGTCGCATTTCTTATTTGGCATTTCCTTCGAATCGGATAAAAGTCTTACTAAACAGACCATGCTATCGCCACCCGCCACTGCTGGCCACAGTGGCGAGACCTCAAACGAACCAAAATCTGCAGATTCTTATTACACACAAACATCCAACTTCGGATACAGCGCGCTATAGAAATAATAAGTGTTCGTTCGGGAGCAGGTGCGTCCAAAGAGGTGCGCACCTGTACACCCAAACGACTACTCCGTAAAAACCCAACAACAACGTTGGTCAAAAATCGACAGATGTTTAAATCCGAACAACTGCTCTGCAAACCCAGCACCGCGGTTAACCAAAACAAAAAAGACTTATGTTCTTTTTACCTAAAAGCCTGGTCCGAAAACATCTCGAAATGTACATCCATGAAACAAAGCAAAAGAAACAAAAAAAAGGGGGCAGGAATCCAAACAAATCAAAGTCCTAAAAATCCGAGTAAACAAAAGAAATGGAACAAACGATCTCGAATCTAGGAGTGGGCCCCTTCATCTTCGCCCGCTTTCTCAGAATCAGCCTTCTCGGGTCCGTCATCACCAGTAGCAATCTTCTCGGCCCCGGCAGTCTCGGTCCCCTCAGCTAGGTTGTGCTCGACTGCAACTGTGGTCTCCTCAATTTCATCTTCGCCAGCAAAGGACATGCGGCCATCCTCGCTAATCATGAGGTCCTTCAGCAATCCGGCGCTGTCAATTCTCATCTCCTGCAAAAAAGAGAAACCTTCGGGATCAAACTCACAAAAAATTCTAAAGAAGTCTCTAAGAGTAAATCGTCCGCGCCAAACCTGCAAGAGTCCGCCTGCGCTCTCCGAAAGCATATGCGATCCAGAGACATCCGCGATACCAGCATCCGCTGCGAGCCTCTCAAGCGGCACGTCTTGGTTCCGTGTCGAAGGCTTGGCAAACTGAAAGAGGATCCCGAAAAACAAGCATGGTTAAAAAAAAATTTCTCAAAAACACACTTAAGAGAAAGTGAGAGAAAATGACCTCAGGAAGAACAACGTCCAAGCATTCTCCGAGGGACTCCATCAGCTTATCAAAATACTCCTCGTCGCCCGCGTGTGCCTCCACATCTGCGGTAAGAGATGCGAGCTCGTCCTCGAGCTTGGGAACCTCCCTCTCCGGAATCAGCCCCATAAGCTGTTTCACAAAGTCAAGATTAGCTTCCCTCTGGATCTGGAAGACCATTCTGTCTTGCGGAACGCCTTTAAGTTCCTCAAGTTTAGCCCTCGCAGCCGCAAATTGTTCGTAGAGGTCCACGATCAGAACCTTAGCCGTCTTCAGTTCCGTCCTCTTCTTCCCAACTTTTGCCTTCAGCGCTGTGACCTGCGCGTTGCGATCCGACAGGCAGTTGAGCGAGTTACTGGCACTCTTCTCAGCAACCTCAAGCTTCTTCGACAACTCCTCATTCTCCGCACGCAGTCTCTCATTATCACCAAAAGCCTTCTCGAGCTCTTTGTTCCGCCTTTCCAGCTTGTCAGCATACTTGTTACGCTCGGCCTTCGCAACTGACTCTCCTTTCGCACAGACATCGGCCGGAGCTTATGCCTCTCGGCTTCATCCTTGAGTTCATGACATACGCGGTTCACAAAGGCCATAAACTACAGGAGAAAAGAAGCGATCGAAAAATTAAAAGAAAAAAAAAAAAATCATAGACTGGCTAAATGAAACGAAAACGAGGACTCACCCTAAGCCCGGCGTGAGACATCGTACTAGAAGAGGATGATCCCTGAACAGGACCACAAGGATCGTCAGGAAAGGCTAGGGTGGCGAAGAGACGCGCGGCTGCAGAGTCATCGTCAAAAACTGACTGAGAAACTTTTATAGGAGAAGAAGGATCGGTCCTCGGCCTCTTCAGCTCTCTTCCGTCCGCACTCTGAGACTCGTTCCCTCGGTGGTCAGCGCCTGCGACGTCTTGAGATTTTCCTTTGGCCTTTCTCCTAACGTCGTCTCCAGAACAAGAAACGGCCAAGGGAACAGAGGGACGCGCGGCTTTGGGATCGCTAGCTGGCATAGCGAGGACGAGGCTCGACGATACACGCGCAGATTTCTTTGGCAACGGGGCAAAATTGCTCGACGTGGGATTTGGAACCACAGATGCGCTCGGTACCAAATCATGGGCGGCGCTGGGCGTAGAAGTTGCCCTCGGCGCCGAGGAATCTCTCGGCGGTGCAGATGCCTTCGAAGTACCTGCACTGCCGGCTGCTAAGTCTCGGAAAGACCTCTTCCCCATTTCTGACTGACCTACTTCGGGAGAATCTGGGAAAAAGAAGCTTGAAACTGAAGAACCACCGAAGAAAGCTCTCGCCTTCTCAACACGCCGCAGAGAGAAGTGTTTGTCCCAGTTGCACCCTTGAGATGCTAAAAGTGTATGGACAACTTGCGTGTTGTCAGGAGTCTTAAGAATCAAGTTACTCACTGTAAAACCGACAAAACAGAAAAACACTTAGAAGATAAATATAAGGAAAAGAAAAGAAAAGAAAAGAAGCAGTACGCAAGGCAGGGTCAGTCCTAGTCAATGAAAGCAACTACCCTTCCTAGTCCATCTTGTTCGTATCAAGTCTACCCCTTCTCCCAAAGTCTCGCTACAGATCGGTACGTAGAAGAACAAGTCCGCCCATTGACGATCTTTGCTAACAAAACCATTGAAAATCCGGAAATCCTTTCGGGGACTGATGTAGTACAACATCTTGTCTTTGGGAGGAGAGCGACGAAGATCGAGATAATTTCGCAGATGGTGGACGGTCAGCTCCTCTTCGCACTCATAGCTTCGAACGAGGTACCCTACCAAGTGACGAATCCCACGAGGAGTGATTTGCGAAATCGAAACATAGAACTTCGCGAGGAACTCGAGGATCACAAGTGGAATGGGAAACCAAAGGTACGCAGCATCGAAAAAACTCTCGTATAGCGTGAAATAGCCTTCCGGAGGCTGGTCGGCACGGTCAGATGGCGATGGTAGCCTTAATTCTATTTCGTCGGAAATGGAGCACTTTCGCCTCATGACACCAAGTGACTTCTCGGTAGAAATAGTCAAACCTGGTGGGTCCGGAATCTTGAACTTCTTCGGACGAGGTTTTTTCCGAGATCGACGGGGCGCTCGTCTCCTCGAACCAGACAAACGATCGAGTCTCCTTTGCTCGACGGCGTTGTCAAACTCTTCCATCTCGGCTTTGACATCAACAAGGGTCGGAGCCTCGTCGTCGAGCTCGTCAATACGGATTGGAACGTCACTAATTGGTTCGTCAATGAGAAGTGGGTTCTCTGAACCGTCCGCAGCGCGTTCTTCTAAAAAATGAGACTCGTCTCTTTGCTTGGAACAGGGACGCAACCAAGAGCTGGAACCAGCATCGGAACAAGCTTTCTCGGCGCGATGTTCTGTATCTCCGACACCAGCTGTCCTCGGCTCCAGAACGTTCTCCAAGAACTTGGTAAAAGACGATGAAGAATGAGACATGGGGATGACTTTGCAAGATTAACCAAGCGACAAGCGTTGGAAGCTAGTGCTCGGCGGAACCAACGCGGTTGGTAACCAAGGAATGCTCGGCCTCGTCCTAGACTTCGTACCAAGAATGCCTCGGCCGGATTTTTCACACCGCAAACACGATCCTGAGTGCTCGTCAGAGTTTCAAACAAAGCCGAGGACCAGACGATGCCGAGGAGAATCTTCCTCAGGGTTGAGCGCCTCCTCGGCTCGTGAAGACTCCTCGGTTCGCGAGGACTCTTCGGCTCTTAAAGGCTTCTCGATTCGCGGTTGAGCGCCGAGGACTCCTCGGCTCGAATTAAGGGATTAGCTCGCGAATCAAACAAACGCCGAGGACTAGATCTCGAGGCAGAGAGGATGCCGAGGACAGGGATCGCCGAGGGCAAATCCGTCGAAGCGCCGAGAATCAAGATTGGTGACAATGATAATTTACCCTCCGAAACACCGGGGACTGACCGATTGAGGATCGGTGACGATGGGTCTTCGCGGAACTTGGAAGACGAAGAGTGTCGTCGGAAAAGACAAGATTCTCTTGGCAGTCGTCGGAGGCACGAGTCGGAACTTACAAGCGACGGCGACGCTAGAAGTTTTATTTAAAAAAAAAAGAAACCCTAGTTTTCTAAGAAAGCAAAAATAAAGCGAAGGAGAGAGAAGAGAGAAGGGATAGTATACCTTTTATTTTCTGGGGGAATGAAGTTATGAGAGAAATGAGAAGGGGAAGGCGCATATGTAGCCATTAATGCTGGCCCTAGCATTTAAAAAAAAAAAAAACAAAACCCTCGGCAGTTGGATTAAAAAGATTTTTCACATCCAGCAGAGGTCAGAGTCTTCGGACCAAAAAATACAGTAATGATGCGGAGGTGAAGTCTTCGCGTCAAGAGGAAATGCACATTTCTCGAACAGAACAGATCAAGCTTCGAAGCACGACCTGTCAGAGTTTTACATACGATGGAATGCTTTAACGAAACAAGCACTAAAAGAAAAAAGGGGCCTTCGCGAAACCAATTCTACGAAACCTTTCAAAGAAAGTAGGCATGTTAGGTCTATACTGAGCTAAGCATTATACATAAACATGAAAGCTCAGTAATTTGAACGGTAATTGCCGGATGTGACCTCGTTCCAAACCTGGACGCGTTTTCTTGAGAACCTCATTTTCACTTGTTCTTCTTTAAACTCAGCATCATCCAAACTAAAACTGCTGAGCTGGGGGGCTAACTGTTGGGGTCAAATCTCACCCCATACGAGATTTTCAAGAAAATGGCTAAGTATCGAAGGCGTGCGCAGGACACTAGGACTAGCGCTGCCAGTTTCTAGGAGGACCTATGCTTACGAAGACAAGCACTGCAGAGGTAGAGAACAAGGTCAGAAGGCCCAGGCTCCAGAAATGGCGCGGTGAGAATCCTAGGACGACGTGGCAGTGAAATAAGCAAGTTGGGCCTAGGCAACTTTTCAGGCCTAGGCCCAGTACGAGGACGAGGACGAAAAACCCTAAACAGCCGCCGACCATGGAAGGAGCATATCCCGAAGAATTAGGTTTTTTGGTACTTATCTTTTAGCAGACCTAGCCGACTTAAGACATGTATAAATATATGTTGTAAGCCTCATTCAAGGGAGACAATTGAATTCACATACGCTTTACGCAAACAGCAATAAAACAACTACTACTTCGATCTTTGCTTACGTGTTTTTCATCCAAGAAACCTCTGCTTCCTTAGAACCTTTGACAAGTTTATTGTGTAGGATCTAGCACTCACACTTACCGTGGAATCTCTTTGAAGGCTCGAAGGAAGATGATCTAGAACCCCCAAACCCATAGAATTGCATATTTACCAATTTCAGTCCTAACAAATCTAGCCCGTCCTAAAACCGTATCGCTCTGATACCAAACAGAAACGATCCGACCCGTTTTTTTTTTTTAACATACAAACCTTAGTCTCGGACTAGCATTCCCATAAATGCTATCCTCAACAACCAAGCAAACAAACACAGACAAAACAACAGCGAATAACTAAACAATTTAAACCAACCATATAACTAATTCCATTAACTAAACCGGTTCAACAATATCAATTCCAATAAAAATGACTAAACCAATCAGTTCCACAAATAACCATTCCAATAAAATCCATTCCTCCTCTGCGTGAACACGAAACCTGCACGAAAACAACAATCCACACACAACAACCACAATACACAGTCTCAAACAGACACATCAATATCAATCAATTCGTTCCAAACCTATCACCAAACAACCCTAACGAATCCACCGGCCCAGAAGCGATGGTTACACACTCACCTTAGCCTAATAGTTGCCTCAGACCTCAACCTCTGGCAACTCTCCTTCTTTGCCTAATGAACAAGGCAAACCAAACCAGTCGGTTAACCCAAACAGAAATAGTCGGTTAAACCAACCAACCAAACCAAACTGGTTAATTAAACCAATCTGGTTAACTAAACTAAACCAAACCAATCCGGTTAACTAAACCAAACCAAACCAAATTAAATCAAACTGGTTAACTAAACCAAACCAAACCAATCTGGTTAACTAAACCAATCAAATTGGAGGTTCTCCTAAACCGGATTAGGGTTTTCTAAAAACAGAAACGACACGCCAACTTCGAAAGCACACTGAGAACGGAGATTACCTCGGAATCATGATCAGAAACCTGATCTGGAATCGTGAGACCGAGACCTGTCCAACGATATGCAGATCGTTTTCTAAATCCTTCTGGTTCGATGGGAAAACACCCACGAAGTGGACTAATCGCAGATCCAATTCTGCAGGAACCTCTCTCGGGAAAACAACAATAAATCTCAGAATACTCATCCAAAAGACAATCCGATTTCGCCTAAAGCTAGATATAAGAGTGGAGAACGTACTCTAAATGTTTCACTCTAATCCAAACAGATTAGGCTTTTCGATCCTCTGTTCTTCTAAAATGCGTCAGAACTGTCTTCATCCCATTCTTTTCTACAAACACCAAAACGAATCCTCTTCTCTTCTCGTTCAATTTTTCAGCCTCTATCACGTTTTTTTTTGCATAAAAGGGAGGCTGCTCCCTCTTATAAACGAGCTCTAGGGTTCCCATAACCCAAACCAGCCAAACCGAACAATTAAAATTAAACCATTCGGTCCAATTCAATTCCCTTTTCTAAATTTTTGGTTCACGGGCATTACAGGTAGAATCAAGCTTCCGCTCTATGAGGGAACCACCAATCCACAAAACCACCTCCTAGCCTTCGAAGTTGTCATGGGAAGAGCGAACTTCAGAGAACATGAGAAGGATGTCGGCTATTGCAAGATGTTCGTAGAGAGCTTAAGAGCATCATTTTTCATCATACTCAAAGAGTATCACTACAATTAATTTTATTAGTAATTTAATCTTTGATACCTAATAAGATATTTCTAAACTTTGTGTGCTTATTGGTGAAACTCAATATGAGAAGAACAAGAAGAAAGTTTGGAGAAAAGTTAGCAAGTAGAAAACATATGTAATAACAATATATGTTTTCAATTACTTTGAAAGATTCAACCTCACGTTATTCTGTTCTTCTGAACTCATCTGAGTGGCCATATCTCTTCTCAAACCACCGGAGATTGCATCGCCGTCGCCATTTCTTCCTCTTCCTTTGTATCCTCTGCTTTCTCCTATGCACAAATTAAACAAATCTTAGATCTTGCCCATAATATGATACAAGATTCAGTATTCAATTCTTTTTCCAAGTCAACAATAGACAAGAACACTAAACCTAAAACCCAAGTTGCAATTAACATTGTGAGAAAAACCATCAAGTGAAAATCAAACATTGATACTCAACGAGGATAATGCATAACTTTAAGTCCGATTCAACTAAATCCTCCATGTCATTACATAACTAAGAGCCTATTAACAAAATTTCTCTCCAATTACTTGATATTTTTGTCCTACGAAAACTAAGCAAACCCTTAATCAATAATCACCAATTATAAATACAGTTACAAGAAAATACAAACAAACCCTTAATCCTACCAAAAGGCTGAGTATTTGTTTGAGCTCTGTAATATGTGCAGGATGGTTTATTCCTACCAAACCATCCATATGCATAATCTCTTTCATACAATTAAGAAGCATATCACAACATTTACATCACATTTCTATGATTCAGTATTCAAACATCCTTCTAACATATCAACCAAATGTATAATAAAATCAAGTCACATTAGCACAAATAATAATTCACCAAACAAGATCATTTAATATATTCTCTACTTCCAATTTGAGTGGATCCTTATCATCTAATAACAAAGGAGCGTTCTTCACAACCAACTTGAATGTACAAACCTAAAAACCATACATCTTTCATCACGACCACTTCATTAACAAGTTCCCCAAGTCCTTGTCCTGATGCACTACATTACGCTAAACAAAGACCTATTGCCACTTTATCTACAGAACAAACTACATCTTGCATGAAATGACAATGTCAAAGACAGATCACAATGCATCTAACTCGAGAAAAGAGTGATAAAAATGAACTTGAAAAGATCTTAAAGACGAAGTTATGCTTTACCAAAGATATACTATCGAATGTTATCTAATTATGTAAAATCAGGATCATGTTAGATGATCTAAGAAGAATTTATCACATCCACATTTTCGAAACTCTAACTTCCAAATGTAAAATTCACGCAAACCAAATCCAATACTCTAAACATATGCCCAATCACGCTTTGATAAAATCTAATATTACCTTCGCTGCTGTGCTAGATTCGATCTTGTTATCATCGCGTCGTAATGTAACATCTCCGATTCTCGACCAAATCAAATCCTTCTCTTCTCAATCGAATGATAATAAAAAAATCGTCGGAGAAACACGAAATTGATGATCAAAATCGAAATCAATGAATCAAACAATGAGATTTGAAATCTCGTATCGACATGCACCATCGAAGTTAAGTTTTGTGACGGAGTCGCCGTGCCATCGAGAGAAAACAAAACTCTGGTCTGCGAAATAAAAAAAAAATTTGTTTACTCCAACCTTAAACTTTCGACCCAGTAATATGATGACACGTGTCCCCGAATTACTGTAGCTTACGAATCAATTAAGTGATACAACTTGGGCTTAAAGAAACCCAAATATTGTTTAATAATCTAACTTGGGCTAAAGATACTCACAAGTAAAAGGACGTGCACTCCAATGGTTTTACCGACAGAAGAAGAACTCGATTGACAGCTTCTACCAGCTTTCAAAGATGTTCGTAACTCATTACAACATATTCACATAACATAGGGTCTACGACGGAGGACTGCGGACTACGAAACAAGGCGAGAGCAAAAGTTTAGGAGACTTCATGAAGAGATTTAGGACTATGCTTTCAAAGGTAGAAGGGGTAACCAGCAAATCCGCCCTGGCAGCTTTGAAAGAAGCACTCCGATGCCCTTCGGCTTTTTGGGAAGAGTTGCTGGTACACGAACCAACTACCATCCAAGATGCTCTCCACCGCTCCGCCAACTATGCTAGAGTCTAAGACGAGATCTCAGCAAAGACTCAAAAGGCTGGAAAAACTAAGCAGGCAAGCGATTCGGCCATCCCTGCGCCGAAGAAGAACAATCCTGGTTTTGTTCGGCATGAAGAAGGAATCACAGGAACTCGCAACTATAAAGTCGAGTTGGAGAGCTACAACACTTGTACCATAAGACCAAGCACCCACGATGGAACAACTTATTGTGAGTACCACTGTGCCTCCGGACATTCCACCACAAACTGTCCCACCTTGGGACAAAAACTTGCTACTAAGTTGGTAGCTGGAACACTCAAAGGCGACTTTAGTCTCGCAGCTTTCAAGATGGAGGAAAGCACATAGCAACTTGAGCATTACAAAATTTGAACTACGAGGTGGCTTGATCCCTGCAACGGGTACGTAGGCAGCTCTTCTTCAGAGGAGTTCAGCTGCCTCCTTCCTTAACAAGGAGTGGGAGTGGGTGCGTATACACATATACTCTCATTTTCTTGAAACGCGATATTTCGCAAACTTTTAAGTCATAATACAACAAACATCTCAATAACATCCTACAAATTGTCCCACCTTGGGACAAAAACTTGCAACCAAGTTGGTAGCTGGAACACTCAAAGGCGACTTTAGTCTCGCAGCTTTCGAGATGGAGGAAAGCACATAACAACTTGAGCATTACAAAATATGAACTATGAGGTGGCTTGATCCCTGCAACGGGTACGTAAGCAGCTCTTCTTCGGAGGAGTTTAGCTGCCTCCTTCCTTAAAAAGGAGTGGGAGTGGGTGCGTATACACATATACTCTCATTCTCTTGAAACACGATATTTTGCAAACTTTTAAGTCGTAATACAACAGACATCTCAATAACATCCTACAAACTGTCCCACCTTGGGACAAAAACTTGCTACCAAGTTGGTAGCTGGAACACTCAAAGGCGACTTTAGTCTCGCAGCTTTCGAGATGGAGGAAATCACATAGCAACTTGAGCATTACAAAATATGAACTACGAGGTGGCTTGATCCCTGCAACGGGTATGTAGGCAGCTCTTCGTAATACAACAAACATCTCAATAACATCCTACATGGATTACAAATTTCTTAACAAAACAGACATCTCAATCACATCCTTTACGGATTACTCAATGTCTTGACTAAACAGACGAGCTAATCTTCCACGTCGCTGCTGGCAACATCGACGATCTTTGATACAACACTCTGCAGATTTTACAATAACATCTATCATCGCATAAACGCGCTATACAAATACTAATGATTCATTATAGGAGTGGATGTGTTCAAGGAGAATCATATCCGTAAACCCAAATGATCATTCGAAAACCCTACAACATCGTTGGTAAAATACAACTGCTAATGCTTATTATAGGAGCAGACGTGTTCAAAGAGCAGCACGTCCGTAAACCTTAATGATCATTCTGAAAACCCAGCAACAAGTTGGTAGAATCGAATGAGTTCATTCGCGGAGCAGACACCTGCGAATTGAAGGGGTCATTCTGAAAACCCAACAACATCGTTGGTAAAAACAAGTATATGTTCATTCTTGGAGCAGGCGTGTTCAAAGAGCAGCACGTCTGTAAACCAAAATGATCACTCAAGAAACCCAGGAACATCGTTGGTAAAAATAAACCACAAACACAATTACATCTTTGCTACTAAAACTCTGCAGTCATGGTTGGAGCATCTAAGAGACGTCTTAAGATGTGAACCAAATAACCATTGACTTACGAATTCGTCAAGAAACGACGTAGTCAAGTTCTTATGATCTATCAAGAACAAAACAAACTTTGTTCATAAGAAAGACAAAAAAGAAAAGCCCCATTCATTATCATCCAGCAGAAAACTAAATTAGAGAAAACAACTACGCGATAATCTCATCGTCGCTCCTCTCTTCAACAATAACCGCTGATATGCTCAAATTTACCCTGGGCTAGTCTCTCAAATTAAGAGATCGTTTGTAGTATTTAGGGATGAAATCACAGGGAATCGAAATCACACAATGGAATTTTAACTTCGAATCAAGCTAAGTATAAATGTAAATGTAAATAGAAATAGAAACTCAAATATGAAAAGCAGACAAAGATTGTTTGTTCTTAAAATCAATTGGACAAAACAGTAGGTTATGGGGAATTCGCATGTATGACTCTAAATTGCAGAATGAAAGACTGTTAGGATTTGTTTAAGCACCGTTCTAGAACTCGAAACACTACTGTAAAATTAACCAACTTCTGTTGCGAAAACTATCTATGCCTAAACCCTAGAAAATCAAATTCCTTTCCGAGTTCTAACAATGCGGGCAAGCATTAATGTTCAGGTTCGATATGTTCACAAAATCCCTAGACCAAATTCCTTTGAGAATAAGTAATTTTGCTCATCTATGATTCAGTTCAGGTTCCTAATCAATGCTTCCGCATCTAACTAATCAACCTAGGATATCTAACTCATGGTGATCAATCCTAAAATCAGAGTTAAAGCTATCAAGATGAAGAACAATAAGATAAATCCTAACAGTAATTCAACCCTAACAATTCTTCATCAACCTTTGAAATTCCCAAAACCTAACCAAAAGCAATATCTCTTTGTCACAATAGAAAATAAGATACTCCTCTGAAAACCTAAAAGAAAACTATATATAAAGCTCAAACTCGTGATGGCCTTTTATAGTAAACTTCTAAAACTTCTGGTGCGAAAAGGAAATCTACAAAACTAGAAAGACTTTTCGTCATGGGCTTGTGTCGATCGACACACCTCCTGGTGTCAATCGACACCAATATCTGACGACAATTGAAAATCCGTCCTAGCGACTTCAGCTCCTCTTTCCACAATGCTCCAAAAATGCTCCATAATCACCAATTAAGCTCCACACGTACACAAACCTGCAAAGACTCTAAAACACTCGAAAAACACCGAAAAGACTCTATAAAACCGGGTTAAATCATGGTCAAAAACGGGTAAAAACCATGATATATCAACCCCCCTAGACTTAGCTTTTGCTTGCCCTCAACCAAACTAGAGATTAAGAATGAAGTCGGGGTTTGAAAATCGCGGGAACTCACTTATCCTTTGGAACATTGCTCTTGCTTCCTTGACTCGTTTGCTGCATATAAACAAAGTACATTTGGCGGTCACGAATCTCAACCAGCATAGGTTGGGCCTCAAATCTTAGCCTGCAAACCCATCAATCTCATATTTTCCTAACTATCGCACACTTGATCAATTGATGGGGGAATTCTCTCTAATGATGTCAATCAAGTTAAAGGCTAGGTATAGAAAATGGCTTTTGGTGTTTCTGGAGTTAATAGTGTTTAGGGTTACATGATGTTATTTGGTGGATGCAGACATTATGCATAAGCACAAGAGAGAGTTGGGACCAGTTGATGCCCTACAGTTTCTCATTCACATTGTATTCTCTCCTCCAAATCATAGTAAAGCACCAAATAATCACCATTAAGCACAAAAGAACACAAACTCCACTACACACAATCATACACTCAGTTCCTTGGGATTTTCCTAGAAGCTAGAGACTTTTTAAATATGATCATCCCCTTTCCCTTGTAGAATTGTCGATTTTTTTATTTTATTTTTTTTGCTAAGGGGAGAATGATCTACAAAAATACATAGTCTCGAAAATTACCATCATTGAGCACGAATCCCAAGGAATGCCTAGCAATCTTCACTCTAACCAAATCCTCTTCATGTGCAATTTGGTTGAAAAACTGCTATCATTTGGAGTTTGATTTTCTTCGTTTCGCAAACCGCGATAAGAGGGGAACCTGTACTATCATTTGGCTTTGAATTCGCTCCATCTAAGGCTTTGCCGCAACAACTAATAAATCGCAGAGACTAAGCGTCTATTCCTAGAAAAGGTCATTATTCCCTACATGTTTTGACTCAATAAAACGATTTTGACAATCAAAAACAAGAAACAAAGTTAGCAACTACCTCCCGCAGACTTAAACAACACTGTCCCCAGTGTTAATCAAGCTTGAAATTGGTGAAAGAAAAAAAAGAGTAAAAGTTAAAAATTATGAAGAAAGACTCACAAGTAGGTTGCCTCCCACCATGCGCTTGTTTTCAGTCATTAGCTTGACTATGTCGAGGCTTAGGTAACAAAAATAAAAATTTAGACAGAATTCTAAAATCAAAATTCAGTTGGTGATTTTGATTCCCCTGAAACGGCGCCAAAATTTGATATGCTCAAGTTTACCCTGATATACTCTCTCAAATTAAGAGATCGTTTGTAATATTTAGGGATTCAATCACAGGGAATCGCAATCACACAATGGAATTTTAACTTCGAATCAAGCTAAGTATGAATGTAAATGTAAATAAAAATAGAAAGTCAAAAATGAAAAGCAGACAAAGATTGTTTGTTCTTAAAATCAATTGGACAAAATAGTAGGTTATGGGGAATTCGCAGGTATGACTCTAAATTGCATAATGAAAGACTGTTAGGATTTGTTTAAGCACCGTTCTAGAACTCGAAACACTACTGTAAAATTAACCAACTTCTGTTGCGAAAACTATCTATGCCTAAACCCTAGAAAACCAAATTCCTTTCCGAGTTCTAACAATGCGGGCAAGCATTAATGTTCAGGTTCGATATGTTCACCAAAATCCCTAGACAAAATTCCTTTGAGAATAAGTAATTTTGCTCATCTATGATTCAGTTCAGGTTCCTAATCAATGCTTCTGCATCTAACTAACCAACCTAGGATATCTAACTCATGGTGATCAATCCTAAAATCAGAGTTAAAGCTATCAACATGAAGAACAATAAGATAAATCCTAACAGTAATTCAACCCTAACAATTCTTCATCAACCTTTGAAATCCCCAAAACCTAACTAAAAGCAATCTCTCTTTGTCTCAATAGAAAATAAGATACTCCTCTAAAAACCTAAAAGAAAACTATATATAAAGCCTCAAACTCGTGATGGACTTTTATAGTAAAGTTCTGGAACTTCTGGTGCGAAAAGGAAATCTTCAAAACTCGATCGACACCAATATCTGACGACAATTGAAAATCCGTCCTAACGACTTCAGCTCCTCTTTCCACAATGCTCCAAAATGCTCCATAATCACCAATTAAGCTCCACACATACACAAACCTGCAAAGACTCTAAAACACTCGAAAGACACCGAAAAGACTCTATAAAACCGGGTTAAATCATGGTCAAAAACGGGTAAAAACCATGATATATCAACCCCCCCCCCAGACTTAGCTTTTGCTTGCCCTCAAGCAAACTAGAGATTAAGAATGAAGTCGGGGTTTGAAAATCGCGGGAACTCACTTATCCTTTGGAACATTGCTCTTGCTTCCTTGACTCGTTTGCTGCATATCAACAAAGTACCTTTGGCGGTCACGAATCTCAACCAGCATAGGTTGGGCCTCAAATCTTAGCCTGCAAACCCATCAATCTCATATTTTCCTAACTATCGCACACTTGATCAATTGATGGGGGAATTCTCTCTAATGATGTCAATCAAGTTAAAGGCTAGGTATAGAAAATGGCTTTTGGTGTTTCTGGAGTTAATAGTGTTTAGGGTTACATGATGTTATTTGGTGGATGCAGACATTATGCATAAGCACAAGAGAGAGTTGGGACCAGTTGATGCCCTACAGTTTCTCATTCACATTGCATTCTCTCCTCCAAATCATAGTAAAGCACCAAATAATCACCATTAAGCACAAAAGAACACAAGCTCCACTACACACAATCATACACTCAGTTCCTTGGGATTTTCCTAGAAGCTAGAGACTTTTTAAATATGATCATCCCCTTTCCCTTGTAGAATTGTCGATTTTTTTATTTTATTTTTTTTGCTAAGGGGAGAATGATCTACAATAATACATAGTCTCGAAAATTACCATCATTGAGCACGAATCCCAAGGAATGCCTAGCAATCTTCACTCTAACCAAATCCTCTTCATGTGCAATTTGGTGAATGAAAAACTGCTATCATTTGGAGTTTGATTTTCTTCGTTTCGCAAACCGCGATAAGAGGGGAACCTGTACTATCATTTGGCTTTGAATTCGCTCCATCTAAGGCTTTGCCGCAACAACTAATAAATCGCAGAGACTAAGAGTCTATTCCTAGAAAAGGTCATTATTCCCTACATGTTTTGACTCAATAAAACGATTTTGACAATCAAAAACAAGAAACAAAGTTAGCAACTACCTCCCGCAGACTTAAACAACACTGTCCCCAGTGTTAATCAAGCTTGAAATTGGTGAAAGAAAAAAAAGAGTAAAAGTTAAAAATTATGAAGAAAGACTCACAAGTGGGTTGCCTCCCACCATGCGCTTGTTTTCAGTCATTAGCTTGACTATGTCGAGGCTTAGGTAACAAAAATAAAAATTTAGACAGAATTCTAAAATCAAAATTCAGTTGGTGATTTTGTTTCCCTGAAACGGCGCCAAAATTTGATATGCTCAAGTTTACCCTGATATACTCTCTCAAATTAAGAGATCGTTTGTAATATTTAGGGATCCAATCACAGGGAATCGCAATCACACAATGGAATTTTAACTTCGAATCAAGCTAAGTATGAATGTAAATGTAAATAAAAATAGAAAGTCAAATGTGAAAAGCAGACAAAGATTGTTTGTTCTTAAAATCAATTGGACAAAATAGTAGGTTATGGGGAATTCGCAGGTATGACTCTAAATTGTAGAATGAAAGACTGTTAGGATTTGTTTAAGCACCGTTCTAGAACTCGAAACACTACTGTAAAATTAACCAACTTCTGTTGCGAAAACTATCTATGCCTAAACCCTAGAAAACCAAATTCCTTTCCGAGTTCTAACAATGCGGGCAAGCATTAATGTTCATGTTCGATATGTTCACCAAAATCCCTAGACCAAATTCCTTTGAGAATAAGTAATTTTGCTCATCTATGATTCAATTCAGGTTCCTAATCAATGCTTCCGCATCTAACTAATCAACCTAGGATATCTAACTCATGGTGATCAATCCTAAAATCAGAGTTAAAACTATCAACATGAAGAACAATAAGATAAATCCTAACAGTAATTCAACCCTAACAATTCTTCATCAACCTTTGAAATCTCCAAAACCTAACTAAAAGCAAAATCTCTTTGTCTCAATAGAAAATAAGATACTCCTCTAAAAACCTAAAAGAAAACTATATATAAAGCCTCAAACTCGTGATGGACTTTTATAGTAAAGTTCTGGAACTTCTGGTGCGAAAAGGAAATCTTCAAAACTGGAAAGACTTTTCGTCATGGGCTTGTGTCGATCGACACACCTCCTGGTGTCGATCGACACCAATATCTGACGATAATTGAAAATCCGTCCTAGCGACTTCAGCTCCTCTTTGCACAATGCTCCAAAATGCTCCATAATCACCAATTAAGCTCCACACATACACAAACCTGCAAAGACTCTAAAACACTCGAAAGACACTGAAAAGACTCTATAAAACCGGGTTAAATCATGGTCAAAAACGGGTAAAAACCATGATATATCAACCGCCTTGAGCTCGTTGTCATTAGCCGTCGAGATCTCAGTGAAAGCAATCTCAGCTAAAAAACTTCGTCTGAACATACAAAGCGTAAAACTAGTTTTGCGCTCGACTTGTGAAGATTCAAAGCTTAGTGCTCGGCGACAAGACACAATTGAGATTTTGTTATCGAGAACTTATCAACGATAGCTCCAAAAAATCTATAGAATGACATCTTGGCAAGAGAAATCATGGGCACAAGTTACTGTGACCTCGACACTAATGATTGTCCTTAACAAAATCTTGAGACGTCGGCACGACTAGAAAAAGAGCTTGACAATCTCGCCTAATCTCTCTCCTCGGCGACACTTCGTATACGATGAGCACTCGACCAAATATAGAGATCACCTTGGCAGGCAAGATCGTCACGGTGGAGCTCGGCTTCAAAGTCTTCTCTACTACTCAAAATCGTGAAGTAGACGAGCTCTCTGTAAGACAACCTAACGCTTAGTTGACACCTCGGTGCGATAAGGACAAAGGATCGAGTTCACGTCAGCATGTTAAAACTCTTTGACTACATGTTTGATCTCGACGAAGTCTCCTACTATAAAGTAGGAGAGATGTTTGTACTCGATAATATAATCTAGCAAGGATGACATTAGTCGAATAAGCTCGCATAGAGCTAGGCGAGATCTTTGACACTACAAAGTCTCGTCGGCACAAAGCGAAGAGACGTCGACGTCGGCACAAAACACATCACCTCGTCAAATATAATTATATATGGGTTGTAAATGGGCCTAGAAAGTGAGATTTATGTGTCCCAAATATGTTGACTTGGTCGAAGACACCTCGGCATGGGATCATTCTCGTCACCATTGTCATAATTCACCAAATCATCCTAATCCCAATTAGAGACCTCGACACTTGACAAGCTCCTGACGAGTTAACTTCACATTGACAAGATCTGTAAAGAGTCTTCAGCGCATCACAGTCCGAACCGGAGTCGAGGTGGGCATTACTAACATCATTTATGCCGAGGTGAAGAGAAGAGTTCGGTACGACGCCTTATTATTTTTGGATTGAGCTGAATTTTTGTCACAAGATAGATACTTGAGTAAGCTTTCACCCAAAAGAAGTTTTGAATCATTCTGATGAACAAAGTGAGAGATACATATATTCTCTCAAGCTATGCCAAGCTGACAAAAGATTTATGCCGAGGTGAAGATACGAGCTCGGTGCAGCACCTTATTCTTTTTGGGTTGAGCTGAAACTTTGATGCAAGATAGATAATTAAGTAAGCTTTCATCCAAAAGAACTTTGGAGTCATTCTGATGAACGCGATGAGAGATACATCAATTCTCGCAAGACATGCCGAGCTGAAGAGATAGCCTCATTCATGCCGAGGTGGAGAGAAGAGCTCGGAAAAAAGTCTTAAACTTTTTGGATTGAGCTGAACTTTTACCACAAGATAGATAATTGAGTAAGCTTACATCCAAAAGAAGTTTTGAGTCATTCAGACCCACGAGTGAAGAGATACATCAGTTTTAGCAAGACATGCCGAGCTGAAGAGATAACCTCATTCATGTCAAGGTGGAGACACATCAATATGGCCGAGCTCACTAGTTAAGAAGCAACGATTCAACTAATCCTAGCTCGCTATGAAGAAATGGGCCGAGCTCATCATCAAAGACAAGATATGCCGAGCTTACTATCAAACATAAAAACTCTTGGTGAGGAGTTAAACATTGAGGAAAACAGGTAAGCTCAACGAGAACAGCAAACACAAGAAATTGGAAATGCCTAGCTCAACATTAACACAACATGTGGGAGCTTGGAAAAAATAAAAATCTCTAAGCAACAAGTCAAGCTACAAAGCAAGTTTTATCAGAACTTTACTTACAATGGAAAGCTTTTACCAAAACCAAGCTCTGTGAATTTCTACAGAGCCAGCTCTATAAATTCAACAAAACACAAGTCTTTTACAGGCTACACTGAGTCGAGCATTAACGTAAACATGAAAGGTCAACAACATTGACAGGATTGTTGGGTATGATCTCACCTCGACAACGACACATTTTCTTGAGAACCTCATGTTCACTTATGACTCTTTTAACCTCGCCACTATCAGAAGTTAAGAACTAATACTACCGAGCTGGAGGGGCTAACTGTTGGGGTCAGATCTCACCCCGACTGAGATCATAAAAAACCCGGCTAAGTGTCAGAGGTATGTGTGTGCAAGTCTTTGTGCTGACGTGCGTAGCTCTCTATGCTGACGTGTGTATCTCTCTGTGCTGACATGCGTAGCTCTCGATGGTGACGTGCGCAACTCTCTATGGTGATGTGCAAATCTCTCTGCAGACTTGCACAACTCTCTAGGACCGAGCACTGCCTGTCTTCTGGGACGAACACTGTCTTCTGGCACGAGCACTGCAGTCTCTGGGACGAGCACTCTAGTCTCTGGGACGAGCACTCTAGTCTCTGGGACGAGCACTCCAGTCTCTGGGACGAGCACTCTAGTCTCTGGGACGAGCACTGCAGTCTCTGGGATGAGCACTGTCTTCTGGGACGAAGACTGTTTTCTGGGACGAGGACTGTTTTTTAGGACGAGCACTGCCTATTTCTGGGATGACGTCTATCTATCTCTAGGGCAACCTCTATCTCTAGGACGACGTTTGCCTATTTTCAGGAAGACGTGAGCCTGTCTCTGGGACGACGACTATTTTGGATGACGCCGAGCTCTGTCTTCTTACTAGGACGACGACTACAACTCTCTATTGAAAGTCACAATTATCCCATTTAAGTTAATTGGGCCGAGCTCAGAGGATCCCAGCCCAGGAGATGACGAGCTGAAGTCCCAGGACGACTTGGCAGCAAGACAAAGATAAGTTGGGCCGACCTTTGACGCATCTAACTAGTTAGGCCTAGGTGACTTCTCAGCTCTACGCCCAGGACGATGACGAGGTCAGAACCCTAAGCGGCGCCTACTACGCAAGAAGGAAATCCCGAAGAATTAGGAAGTCTTCATTATCTCTTTTGAAATAGACCTAGCCGACTTAAGAATTCTTTATCTTTATTTACGTGTTTTCACCTAGAATTTTTTGTCTTCCTTAAAACCCTTGACAAGTTTATTGTGTCGGTTTTAGCACTCACAGAAATTAAGAGATATTGCAATCTCCAACAGTTTTGGAAGGTTGGAAGAGGATTTATCAAAATCAGAAAAAGGGAAGTGGTCATTAATGAGGAGGGAAATAAGGAAAACGAGTTGATTGTGGCCTGGAATATCTCTAATGAGAATATTATGCGCATTAATGGTAGATGATCAAAACAGAGTATAGGAAAGGGGAGAGATGGTGCCAAATCGCCTTTAAAAGACAAACGGGCTGGGAATGGAAAGTTTGTTGAAAGTAATGGGCCAAGGGAAAAGAGTAAAAATATTAGGCCCACAAGAGGCTTGGTTTTTGGCCCAGTAATAGGAGAGGCTGGTTTATCGAGTTTTGGGAAGAGATTAAGAGTGGAGAGAGAGGGAATGGGTCGAGCAGGCAGTGTGTTTCTTGGAGAAGGTAACGAGATGGTGGAGGCAACAGGGCCGAAACAAGCTCAAGGGAAGGAGAAAAAGCTGGTACGCTTGGATTTGGTGGTAAATTTGTTGCAAGAAGAGGTCGGAGATACAACTTCGGCTGAAAATCAAGAACGTCAGACAAGTCCATCGGTGGTGGGGATAGAGTTGGTGATAGCATAACAATTGGCCCCGGTAGCTCGAAAAACGAAATCTATTATTCCAATGATGAATACTATATTATGGAACTGCCAGGGGAAAATAAACCCAACTTCAGAAGATCTATTCGATACATTTTGAAGAATTTCAATACAGATATCCTGGCTCTATTCGAGACACATGCCGGAGGAGATAGAGCAGGAAAAATCTGTCAAGGACTAGGTTTTGATAACTCGTTTCGAGTCGATGCAGTGGGTCAAAGCGGTGGTTTGTGGCTCTTGTGGAGATCAAGTGTTGGAAATGTCGTGATTATGGAATCGGCGGACCAATTTATTCATGCTATAATAGGAGAAGGTTTGGAGTACACAATTTCAATACAATCCTACGGCTAGATGAACGAACCAGAGGGAATGGTCGGTTATCTTTATATTCAATGGCATTTGGAGAATGGATAAATGCTTTGTCTCTTATCAATATGGGATTTTAAGGGAATAAGTTTACATGGAGAAGAGGTCGTATAAAGAGCACGTATATCGCAAAGCGGTTGGATCGGGTTCTTTGTAATGCGACTATGCGTTTGAAATGGCCGGAAGCCTCGATCACACACCTACCTTTTTTGTCTTCCGATCACGCTCCTCTGTTTGTTCAACTCTCTCCAAAACCGGTGGGAAACCCATGGAGGAGACCTTTTAGATTTGAGGCAACTTGGTTGAAGCACGAGAGCTTTCACGAGATGTTGAAGAATTCCTGGAATGGTGAGTTATCTACCCTGAATGCGCTGGAAGGATTGAGAGAGAAACTGCAAAAATGGAACCGTGACGTGTTTGGTGATGTTCAAAAACGGAAAGAGCAATTGGTGAGTGAAATAAAAAGTATTCAAGATCTCATAGATGTGAATCAAACGACAGATTTGTTGAAGAAAGAGGCTATGTTGATAAAATAATTCGATGTTGTTTTGGAACAAAAGGAAATTATTTGGTATCAAAAATCTAGAGAGAAACATATTGCTCTTAGGGATCGAAATACTAGATATTTTCATACTTTCACAATAATTCGAAGACGAAGAAATCAGATTGAATTATTGCAAGATGAAACATGGAGCTTGAAAGGTTGAAAGGTTGGCGATTGAGTTATTGGCGATTGAGTTTTATACAAGGTTATACTCCATGGATGACGTGGATTTGGTTGTTGAGAAATTGCCAAGAGAGGGGTTTACTGTCTTGTCTCGGGAGGAGAATAAGGTTTTGAGTAAACCATTTACAATAACGGAAGTGGGGAACTCGGTGAGGAGTATGGGCAAGTACAAAGCTCCAGGCCCTGACAACTTCCAACCAGTGTTTTATCAACAGTGTTGGGACGTTGTTGGTGGCTTGGTACAACTCTTTGTGTTGGATTTCTTTGCAAAAGGCCAGCTGCCAGAGGGAATGAATGATGGTTTGGTGGTGTTAATTCCAAAAATTGGTAAACCAGAAAGGATGACTCAGTTTAGACCCACCAGTCTTTGTAATGTGTTCTTCAAAACAATTACTAAAGCAATGGTGATACGAATGAAGCCGATAATGCCAAATCTTATTGGACCGGCACAATCAAGCTTCATACCGGGTCGCTTAAGTGCAGATAATATTGTCATTGTGCAAGAGGCGGTCCACTCAATGAGAAGGAAGAAAGGAAAAAGGGTGGATGTTGTTAAAACTTGACCTCGAGAAGGCTTATGATAGGATACGGTGGGATTTATTGAAAGATACTCTTGAAGCTGCGAGGCTCCCGGAGCAATCGGTAATATGGATTATGACTTGTGTGATGGGACCATCTATGAGTCTACTATGGAATAGAGAAAAATCAGATTCGTTTAAGCCTTTGAGAGGGCTTCGACAAGGTGATCCTTTATCACCATACTTGTTTGTTCTCTGTATCGAGAGGCTGTGCCAATTAATTGATTGTTCGATTGCTTTGGGTGAGTGGAAACCAATAAGTTTGTCTCGCGGAGGTCCTAAGTTGTCCCATTTTGTTTTGCAGATGATCTAATTCTATTTGCGGAGGCGTCAGTTGCACAAATCAGAGTGATAAGGAGGGTTCTAGAAAGATTTTGTTCTGCTTCGAGGCAGAAGGTGAGCCTAGAGAAATCGAAGATTTTCTTTTTTGGTAACGTGAGTCGAGATATGGAGAAGCTAATAAGCGATGAAACTAGAATCAAGTCAACACGTGAATTAGGCAAGTACTTGGGAATGCATGTGCTACAAAAGAGGATCAACAAGGAAACGTTTGAGGATATTCTTGAGAAGGTATCATCTCGGCTAGCAGGATGGAAGGGAAGGTGTTTGAGTTTCGCAAGACGCTTCACTTTAACCAAAGCAGTTCTCTCATCTCTACCAAGTCATGCATGCGAGCTTAGATAAAACATCAAGGTCTTTTTTGTGGGGTAGTACTGATGAGAAGCGAAAGCAACATTTGCTGAGTCGGAAACGTCTTTGTAGACCGAAGAGTGAAGGAGGTTTGGGAATTAAAGCAGCATCAAACATGAATAAAACACTCTTGGCAAAGTTGGGGTGGCGTCTGATACAAGACCATGATAGTCTCTGGGCAAGAATAATGCGTCACAAGTATAAGGCTAATGATGTTTATGATCTCTGATGGTTAAGTCCGAAAGGTACCTGGTCGTCAACATGGAGGAGTGTGGCCGTCGGGTTGAGAGAGGTGGTTGTTCCGGAACTGGCTTGGGTAATTGGAGACGAGAGATTCATTAGATTTTGGCTGGATAAGCGGGTTTCGAATCAAGCTTTGGTGGAGGTTATAGCAAGAGCGTTACCGGCTGGTATGGAAGAGATTCGAGTATGGGACTTATGGCGGAATGGCTCAGGTTGGGTATTAGCGGATATCGAACCGTTTGTACCAAGGGAGATTGTGATGCAACTCAGATCAATGGTTTTCGACAATGTGACATGAGCAAAAGATAGAATCTCGTGGGGTGGTAGCTCAGATGGAGCTTTCTCGGTCAAATCCGCATATTCAATATTGACAAGAGATCATACACCACAACATGATCTTAATCAATTATTTCAAAGAGTTTGGAAGGTGAATGTTCCAGAGCGAGTACAAGTTTTATTTGGATGGGAGTTCAGCAAGAGTTGATGACCAATGTTGAGAGACAATGTAGGCATTTGGCAGAGTCGGTTGTTTGTCAGATTTGTAAAGGTGGAGATTAGACAATAATTCATATTCTTCGTGATTGTCCGGCGATGGAGGGTATATGGCGCATATTTGTTCCTCGAGCGAAAAGGAGAGCATTTTTTACAAAAACATTGATTGAGTGGTTATATGCTAATTTGGGAGATGACTCAAAAGTGGGAGATATTAATTGGTCTACACTGTTTGCGTTGTCTATCTGATGGGGGTGGAAGTGGCGCTATGGAGATATTTTTGGTGTGAATGGGAGATGCAGAGATAGAGTGAAATTCCTAAGAGATCTTCCTTCGAAAGTGACTCATGCGCACCATAAGTCGGAGGAGTATAGCAAAAATCAGCCGGTGCGAGTTGAACGAATGACAGCGTGGACGTTTTCCACTGATGGTTGGATTAAGTTGAACACAAATGAGGCTTCAAGAGGAAAACCTGGACTAGCAGCAGCGAGAGGTGTATTACGGGATAGTAGTGGTAATTGTTGTGGAGGTTTCGTACTAAATATTGGTATATGTACTGCACCGTTGGCTGAGTTATGGGGAGTGTATTATGGCTTGTATATTGTGTGCGAACATCGGATTACACGATTGGAGGTTGAGGTGGACTCGGAGGTAGTAGTGGGATTTCTTACGACAGGGATTTGTGAGTATCATCCGTGATGCGGTGGTTTTCCTTCAGTCGAGTTTTAACCTCTTAACCAACTTCCTGCAAGTGCACAACAATCACGGTTAGTATAGTAAAGGGATCGAATCTACATGGACTTCTTAACCACACTTCGAATTGTAATGAATAAAACTAAGCTAGAACAGAATATGGTGTCGTTTGTGATTGAATCAATTGTGAACAAGTGAAACGTGAATTGTAAGTTGTAAATCAATGGGAAAAAAGCGCTAAGACTCGGGAAATTCGCAGAGAATTATGCAACAAGAAAGATCGAATGAAAACCTAGGGATAAGGATAATGATTGGGATATCTAGAACTCAAACCACGATTGTAAGTTTTTTCCACTGTCATGGCTTCAACCTTCTATGCTCTACACCCTAATAGACTGAGCTATCACATGGTTTTTAAAAGGCGAGAACACGCGGTATAAACAAGTTCTAATAGAGTTTATTAAACTCCTTAACTAACTGGTATGATTGTTAAGACGCTTAGCTCATCGAATACTAGATCCGGAGGTATTAAGAACACTCTCGTGGATACACCTACCTATGATCAAATTGCTAGATGCAGGGTAAAGCAATAGGCATTAAGAATAAGCAAAGATGAAGACTAGATTTTATCCCTAAACAATCATCGATCCTATTGAAACATAAGACTCATTGAAAACCCTAAATCCTAACTAATGGACTACTCAAGCACGGTGCACAAAAAACAACAAAGAGATGATGAATTCATGAAGAATAAACTTGATTAAAAGAGAGAGGGTTAGAAGATTCTTCTGTATAGCGAAGTACAAAGCGAGATCTCCTCCTTAGAGCTCTTGAAACACAAATCTATGAAAGAAACAAATGGGCTGCGTTTTTGTGATGTATCTTAGGTCTAATTTTCGGCACACACCTAACAAGAGGTTAAAAGCAAGGATATATAGGGTCTTGAGTCTTCTAGGGCTTTGAAAAGGGCGAAAACGTCAAAACAGTCGAAATAGCTCCACAGAGGGCCGTGGCACCGATCGGGATTTTAGGTTGGTATGGGGGTCCAGTTTGCCACGTCGTGATGTGTCCTAATGGTCTGGGTACCGATCGTGGGATCTGGTCGGTATTGGGGGTTAGTTCTCCTCCTTCTTCATCTTCTGGGCAGTTTTACATGTCTTCGGTCGTTTGGGTATAATTCTCCCCACATGCGATTCCACCTCCATTGGAAAGCTGACTCAAAAATCTATCTTCAATCCAAGTTTCATCCAATTCCAAATCCATTTGGTCCTCCGTTTACTGCTTAACTTCTGGCGTATGTAATCTGTCCATCTTGGAGAAATGTGTAAACTTGGAAATTCCTTGGCTCCAATGGGTTCTTTGGCTCGCGTGAGTAGCTGTATATTGGTGTATACTCCATAATGCTCATGTTGGTCCTTTTTGATTGATTTTCGTAATAAAGACTCTTGAACTACGAATACGAGAAAACTACCTTTAAAGGCGTATAACCATGCATAAATGCACTAAATATGTATAGAAAACCATAGTATTATAGGTAAAATATGGGACCTATAATTTAAAAGGCTAATTTAAGTGCTGAGGCTTATTGTGTTTAGGGTTACCATATTCTCCGTGGATGTGAAACATTATGCAAAATCACAAGAGATAACAGACCTATTGAAGCCCACAGTTCCAACCACTTTCAACGCCCTTTCCCCCGGACTTAGATTCTTCGGGGAATTGCTTGTAAATCTCATCAATTATTTCACTCCTCCACGCCATTGTTTGGGGATATCGTCGACCTTAGATTCTTTTATAGACATGTTTCTCCTTTTCCTTTTCTTGCATTCTAACCCTTTTTTTTTATAATGAAAGGGGGAGAAACGGTCTAATAGCATGTGAGTTCAATAAGGTCACGAATTGTTACCAATGATGTGTCGTTCCCAAGGGATAACGGTCTTTAAAGACTTTGTCTTTGTACTCCATCTTCTATACTCTCATCGTCGCATCTCTAGTGGTTAAAACTGCGTCGATCCTCTTTCTCTCCGACGTTTTTGCACACATTTGCATATGAGGTTAAGAACAAGAGTGCAAGTGGTTTGAAAGAAGGTTAAGGGTATAGGTGGGGTACCAACTAAAAATGAGCTGGCCATTTAAGACAACAAGAGGGTGGTAGAAAAGGGAAAAGATGTCTTGGATGTGATGTTTCCTTGAGCTAACTCCTCCGATGAGAAATAGTGGATGGGATTGGTGTAAATAGAGCCATAATTGGGCTGATTGGAGACAGTGCATTTTTGAAATCTTCTAGGGAAATTCAAGTCATGAAGGTTTCCGAATCGTCTATCCTGAACAAACCCTGTAACAATGGTCACTGAATCACAATATCTGGGCATACATTCATAAGATGTCAATCGTTCAAGCATCGATTAAATCTGAATGAAAACATAAGAAAACAGAAAAACTCATCAGTACAACTAAATCCCCCCAGACTTACTTCACACCGTCCCGGAGTGAAAGTAGTCCACAATTGGGAGATAGGCTCAATAAGAGTGAAAAATAAAAGATAGGTAAAGATAGAATCGAAGCCGTAACATCTGGGTCTAAAGGTCTCTGAAACCGTCTCAGGTATGTCCAAAACTTCTCCGGGAATGTGCTCGTTGTTGGTGTTGAGATCAAGGATCTCTGTACCGTCGAAATCATCATTATGGACGACCAATTGCTGTCTATGTGTGTCGTGTGTGTGCTCTACATGGTCACGTGTGTATTGGTGACTAGTATCATCGTAATCTCCATCTCCAACATCAACAAAACCGGAAAATAGTGAAAGGCTCACCGAATCATAGCTAGTCGTGGGTCTTCTCGTGGTTGATCTCTTGAAGAAGTGTGGAATGGATTTCTTCATGGCTCTCACTAGTGTAGGGATCAACTTCCCTTGCTTAGAAACCTTAGCTTCAAGAGCCAAACGTTTCTTCTTTTCCTCCTCGAAACTAGCTAGAAAATTGTCCCTATGGCCGTCGGTTGGAGGCTCATCATGTGGCGTCTCTAAGGGTGGCATGTGGGAGGTGGAGGGCTGTGATATGGTGCCTCTTTGTGTCCCACTAAATCTCTCTCTTTGTGCCAACATAACCTTCTTCTTGTAGTAAAGTGCAATGCCAACAATCGGATCACCGGAACAACGAATAAACCAAGAGGATCGTGGTGGATCAAAGGTGACCACGCCACTAGTCAAGGCTGGGATTTCCTTGTGAGGAAGGAAAACACACTTCTTCTCATCCATATATGGTGGCGTGAATAGGTAGCCAAAGCTCGTGGAGTTCTCATACCATTCGCATATAAAGTGCTTCCTTTGAAGTGCTAGAATGTCTTGCTTATCCTCAAGTGATGGGAGTGTCTCTTGGATAAAATCAAATCCACTAGCCAACAATATTTTCGTGATAGTCCCTCCAAAATCACTACAAGCCTTCTTCGCTACATTCTCCTTAGCGGCATCATGCTTGATTCGAACCATTCGACGAGCTAGAAGCGATCCATAGTTAACTAGCTCGGGCTTCTCCACAAAAGGTGTTATAAGCATGTAAAACTCATCTTGGTTGACCACTCCACGGTCGGTCCTACTAAAAATCCATTGCGGAACAAGGTAATACACATAACGAATCGCCGGGTGTGTAATCCGTGGGGCTTTAGATTCTCCGGGTTTGATCTTCTCGTTTGCAATCTTCAACCATATGTCATAGGGCTCCTCACTACCACTCTACTTCTCAAAACCCAGAATATCACAAAGCTCCTCAATACTCAAAGCAAACGACCTTCTTTTAACCGTAAAAGCTAGAATTCCTTCCTTAGCTTCAACGATCTTCCTCCTTGGGTAGGCTAGGGTCACGGTGGCTAAGGACTCTCTTGTGATATCCACATATGTTGGGTGAGTGGTGGCCACAAATTTCTTCAATCCTTATGCATCAATGTACCATTCAACATCTTGTCGAATACCGAGTAAATCAAGCGTCTCAAAATCAATCGTTGGAGTGGGTAGCATAGCAAACTTCTTAATACCAGACATGTAATCAACATTGGCTCTCATATCACTCCCAACAAACTTCATTGCCACTTGTGGAGCTTGAGTGAACTCCATGTTCGAAGTGGTGCGCGATTTCTTCGATTTCTTCCTCCTAACCGTCAGTTTAGGTGGGATTGTTTGGGTGATCTCCACAAATCTCATAGGCTCGTCATAAGCCTCATCTTCCTCATCTCTAAGGGTGTAATCTCGTTCCTCATCATCTCCTCTCAATATCTATTTGTCACGTCTCTTTGAAGCGCCTTTCGATGGTTTCCTCTAATGAGCTCGAAGTAAAGTGATGGTCTCATCATCGTCTATGAGTGGTGCTACCTCCTTGTGTCTAGGTATCCTTTGAGAATTCCCACCATCCATCATAGTACCTACAAAAGAAAAACCTCGAAAATCGATGTTATTACCAAGAATTTTTAAAATTGCAAAAGAATTGCTTCTATTGAGAAATTAAATAAATTCAAAGCACATCAATGGATTAGAAACATGTAAGAATGATATTCTAAAACCAAATGATTTTTCCAAAATTTTATCATAATTTTCGGATTTAATGCTAATGACAGGTGAAAATTTCCAAAAACTTTCAAATTCAAACTCAAACATGTCAAAATCTATTATAATGCTATGTATATATGATAAGCCCAACCTAATCAATGCAAAATCATCCACCAATTCATCCAAATACGTTTTAATGGAGGGGAGATTTGGCAAATTGCCCCACATTGAAAATGTGTTTGTCCCAATGCCCATTTCACTTTTTGACCAATTTTGGTCTAAAGTGCCCTTAACCCAAAAATAAATAAATAGAAATAAAATGTTTTAAATTTTTTTAAAAATCTTAAAATTATAAACATCTAAATAATAGTCATTTCTATATTTTTAAATATTTTTATAGGTTAAAAATTATGTTCAAAAGTAATGTTATAATCTGCTTCTACGGCTCCAGAATCCACGTTCTACGTCTACGGAACTGTTGACTTTTGGTTCTGCTAACTATACTGTTATCCACCAAGCGTAGATTATGTGTTATGCGAAGTGTTATATGTTCTTCGCTTTGTAGAATGTGTGTTCCACAATGTGTACTATTTTCTACGACGGTAGATTACGCATTCTGCCGTTTTTATTATAATCTACCAGCGTTAGAATATAAATTCTACCACATCATCAAACATCTACCGAGGATTGTAAAATGTGTTTTCTACGGATTAGTTATTAAATCCTTATTAAATTCCCTAAATCTAGGATCTAAATATTTTCTTTCCTTATTTAGAAAAAATACAATAATTACGTTTCCTTATTTTTTTTTTTTTTAAAAACAATTGTCTAATAAATTTTTTTAAATATATGTTACGTTTTTTAATTATAGAATTATATGACTAATTTGGTTTCTAATTATTATATATAATCTGCCAAAAAAAATATAAAATACATATTGGAGTGCTTACTATACTTTTATTAAATTCTCTTAATCTAGGATCTTAATATTTTCTTTCCTTATTTAGACAAAATATAATTATAACGTTTCTTTATTTAAAAACAAAAATATTTTAACAAATTTTTATTATTAATTAAAAATATATCTATTACGTTTCTAATCAACCAAAAAATACATATATTACATTTCTTTATTTACTATATTTTACAAATAAATATTCAATATATTCTATAACCCATATCTAATTTTATTTTTTGTAAAGAAATTATTTTCTATTATTTAAAGAATTTGGAAAACAAATTGAAAAATTATTTTCAATTAAATTTAAAGGGTAAATAGATATATATATATATATATATATTAATTAAAATATTTATATTATGTTTTTTTTCAACAAAAAAATATATATATTATATTTCCTTATTTACTATATTCTACAAAAAAATATTCAATATATTATATAACCCATATCTATTTTTATTGTTTGTAAATAAGTTATTTTCTATTATTTAATGAATTTGAAAAATAATTTCGAAAATAATTTTTAATTAAAGTCAAAGGGTAAATTAGAGTTTCAACTAAAAGGGAGGTTAATGGGACTTAAAATATGGTAGAATGGGCATTGGGACAAAATGATTTTCAAAACATGGTAATTTGGCAAATATTCCTTAATGGAGTTACCCAAAAACTCAATTTTTGGTGAAAAGTTGATTAATTAAGCTAATCATATAATAAACTCACAATTCATTCTTAATTAATGCCTAACCAAGTTTTATAAACTATTTCTCTAACAAATTAAGTGAATAAGCCTAATGAAAGAAAAAATTGTAAAAGTTCTTAACTTGGAAATTGCAAAAAATCAAGAGATTAGGTGAGCATACCTTTGTTTTAAAAGCAATTGGTTTGGGGAATTGAATTCTTATGGAAAAACTAAACTAATCTTAGTGAATTGAGCAAAAACCTCCAAAAGTTAATTTTTAGGGTTCTTGAGCTCAAGAACACTTTTGAAAGAAAAGAGATGGTGTTTGTTTTTCGGAGATAAGATTTAAAGGGAAAAAGCGTTTGGGAGCGGTTTAGGATTTTAAAAATGAACCAAAAAACTTACCCGGATTGACCAGCTCCCGTACCGATCGGGTTATTCTGCCGATCGGTCGGTACATACCTCGGGTCGGCTTGGGGTAGATCGGTACGCGACCTCGGTACCGAACACGTACGTGGGTCGGCATCGTGGGTCGGTACGGGATGCTCGGATGCAAGTGGCTCGGTACCGATCAGATTGATGCACCGCTCCTCGGTACCGATCGTAAAACACGATAGGTACTGGTGCTCGATTCGGTACCGACGCTCCTTCCCGGTACCGATCAGGTACGTATATCGGTACCGATGATCGTTACCGGTGTTTTCTTCCCGCGGTCTATGAGATTAGAAATCCAAAAACTAAAATCAAAATTCAAAATTTGAAAGAAATAAGAACATAAAACCAAAACAAAAATGTGTGTTGCCTCCCACAAGAGCGCTTGTTTAAAGCCATTAGCTCGACTCCTTATCGATGATTGAGCTTCGGGTGATTCCACTAAAGGATTGGTCACTCATTTAGCTTCCTTGGCCGTGGGTTTTTCATCTCCTAGAGAGATCTTAGGAGTGTCTCCAATGTCATACTTGACAACAACAACTTTTGGGAAAAGCTTCAATGTGTTTTCAAGCATCTTGTCGATGGTCTCCTTGGGATTGGCCTTGTCTTCTCTTCCTAAATGATCTTGATTACGTTAAACATGTCGGTGAGACCTTCATCAGTGGCTCTCTCTAGCTCATCATTCTCATTGGTGGTCAAAATTGAGCTCACATGCCTTGTCTTTGATGGTTTCTCAACCTGCTTAGACTTAGCACTTGAAGCTCCTATTTTAGCAACTCTCAATCTTGTCATAGGATCTTCGGGGTCTAAACTAGGTTTCACAACCTTATTTTTATTCAAGGCTATAACACTCCCCATGACTTCATGGTAGAAGACATTTTTGTTGATCTTCGCGAAAGAGATTCTTCGGTTGGGGAAATCAACAATGTCTCTTGCGGTTGCTAAGAATTATAAACCAACTATCAATGGGTTGTGCATTCTGGTCTTCATCTCCAACACTTGAAAGTCAGTAGGGACAACACCATCTCCAACTTTCCCCATGACCTTTTCAAGCATCCCATAAGGTGTAGAGGATGACAAATCCGCATTCTCTATGTAGACTTTCGATGACTTGAACTCCGAGCATCGATGTTCTTTTGGCATGGCAAGAGACATGAGGTTGACATTAGCTCCATTATCACATAAGCAATCAAAGACTTCAATTCCATTGATAAAACATGGGACAACAAACTTGCCCAGATTTTCAATCTTCTCGAGTGGCTCTCCGTGAAGCCTTCTCTTGTAAGCTCTCCTTATTCTCCTGGTCGGCGTGCTTCTACTGTCTTTGGGACCAAATTAGGCTCTTCCGCAAGTGGTTTAGAGATAACCACGAGTGTATCCTTAATGGCGGAAGCAACATTGCAAAACTTCCTTGACTTCTCCTCTTCTTGTTTCTTGACGGCTTCGCTCGTTTGGGCGAGTTGGACATCCATCTTAGAAACATGGGTCCAAATAGATTCAACCTTTGTGTTTAGCTCAGCATAGACGTTATCAAACTTTTGGCTAATCTCCTTCTTGGTTTGACTTATGGCTTCTAGTAGTTGATTCTTCATCTCTTCAAGCTTATCATCTTGAGTGAATGGTGCATTAGGCTTGGTGGTAGGGAATGTCTGCCTTACTTGGTACATACCCGACGAGTAGGTTTGTTGTCTAGGCTGGTATTGGGCTCCTTGGGTGGTGTTTTGCTTAGGATAGAACTGATCTTGTGGGTTCTCCACATTGTTACTCCGGTAAGACAGATTTGGGTGCGATCGATAGTTGTTGTTGAAACCTCGATTTCCATAGTTACCTCCAATGTAGTTGACTTCCTCTTGATTATCCTCTATGGTGCCTTCAAAGTTCTCCAAGTTAGGCTCAAAATTTGGACCAACAACCTCCTCAATAGCATGAACTCCACGATGAGCTTCAAGTAGTTGTGAAACCATAGTCTTAAGTTCCACGATTTGAGTTGATTTGGATGAAGAGCGTGTGGGGTTGATGCTCCTATTGTAGTCTTGGGAACAATGAGAATCACTTCCATCAAGATTCTCAATCAATTGCTTAGCTTCAGGTACAAGCATGGTCATGAAGTTTCCATTACTCGCAACATTCAAAGATGTTTGATACGTGTAGTCGACTCCATTGTAGAAGACATTCCATAGGTTTCCTTCACTAAAACCGTGGTTAGGGCAGTCCCTAGTGTACTCCTTGAAACATTCCAATGCTTCAAAGAATGACTCCATGGTTCCTTGCTTGAAACTTGAAATTTTGTTCCTCATGGAAGTTGATCTTTGCTTCGTGTGAATTGGTTCATGAAGGCTCATTTGTATTAGTCCCAAGTGGTAATGGATCGAGGGGGCAGCGACTTCATCCATCTAAGTGCCTTGTCGTTCAAAGAGAACGAGAAGAGCTTGCACTTAATGTAATCAGCCGAAACTCTATTATCAAGAGTTGTAGTGCAAATTTCAAAGGTGTCAATATGGTCAAGCGGGTGCTCGGATGGCAAACAATGGAATTGGTTTTGCTTCACCAAGGCTATGATTTGGGGCTTGATCTCAAAATCTTGCCTGTGTGGCGGCGGCGGACGAATTGAGTTTCTATCCAAGAAGAAAACGTTGGAGGAATCGACACTCCAATGGTTTGGTGTAGAGGCTGAGCGAATGGTGCTTGTCTTTGGTGTTGGGGTTGCTGGAAATTAGCATTCCCTTGGTGTTGAAGTTGACGAGCACGTGGTTGGTTCCTTTGGTTCACCGGTGGAATAAGGTGTTGGTCTTCCACACGGTGTAGATTTCGCACAGGATCTTCTGGTGGGTCGTCGACATTGTCAATGACATTGTCACAGGCTCGTGGGTTAGGTCGTCCATCAAGAGGTTGTTCAGCCTCTTGGCGTTCCTCTCCACGGGCAGCAGCATCAGCGAGGGCTCTCTCCTCCTCGGCCATCTTCTCCGGCCATCTTAAGCGCTCTCTCTCTTCTAAGAACTCGTTCAAGTCTGTCAATCTCCTCTTCAGGTAAAACTAGATTCCCACTTGGAAAGTTCCTAGTGATAGGCATAAAACACCTGAAACACACGGAGAAAAACAAAAGAAAACGAAATTGAAAAGTTCTAGACGAGGTTTTAAGCAAATATTCGAAGGTGATGTTCTTGAAAGTCCCCGGCAATGGCGCCAAAAACTTGATGAGGTAGGTTTCCTCTATCGAATATGAACCTCATAACCAACTTCCTACAAGTGCACAACAATCATGGTTAGTATAGTAAAGGGATCGAATCCACATGGACTTCTTAACCACACTTCGAATTGTAATGAATAAAACTAAGCTAGAACAGAATATGATGTCGTTTGTGATTGAATCAATTGTGAGCAAAGATGAAGACTAGATTTATACCTAGACAATCATCGATCCTATTGAAACATAAGACTCATTGAAAACCCTAAATCCTAACTAATAGACTACTCAAGCACGGTGCACGAAAAACAGCAAAGAGATGATGAATAAACTTGATTAAAAGAGAAAGGTTAGAAGATTCTTCTCTATAGCAAAGTACAAAGCGAGATCTCCTCCTTAGAGCTGTTGAAACACAAATCTATGAAAGAAACAAACGGGCTGCGTTTTTGTGATGTATCTTAGATCTAATTTTCGGCATACACCTAACAAGAGGTTAAAAGCAAGTATATATAGGGTCTTGAGTCTTCTAGGGCTTCAAAAAGGGTGAAAAAGTCAAAAAAGTTGAAACAGCTCCACAGAGGGCCGTGGCACCGATCGGGATTTTAGGTCGGTATGGGGGTTCACTTTGCCACGTCTTGATGTGTCCTGATGGTCTGGGTACCGATCGCGGGATCTGGTCGGTATTGGGGGTTAGTTCTCCTCCTTCTTCATCTTCTGGGCAGTTTGACATGTCTTCGATCTTCTGATTATAACTCTCTCCACACAAGTCCAAATGCTGAGATTCCACATCCATTGGAAAGCTGACTCAGAGAGCTATCTTCACTCCAAGTTTCATCTAATTCGAAATCCATTTGATCCTCCGTTTACTGCTAAAATTATGGCATATGTAATCTGTCCAACTTGGAGAAATGTGTAAACTTGAAAATTCCTTGGCTCCAATACGTTCTTTGGCTCACGTGAGTTGCTGTAGATTGGTGTATACTCCATAATTCTCTTTTTTGGTCCTTTTTTTATTGATTTCCTAATAAAGACTCTTGAACTACAAATACGAGAAAACTACCTCTAAAGGCGTATAACCATGCATAAATGCACTAAATATGTATAGAAAACCATAGTATTATAGGTAAAATATGGGACTTATCAATGCGCTGTCATTCCTGGTGCGTCTGTGCCATGGCTTCATTTCTAGGGACTGGATAGTCCGTATTTCACATGTGTATAGGGAATCTAATCGTCTCGCAGATGGGTTAGCTAACTATGCGTTTTCATTACCTTTAGATTTTCAGTCGTTTGAGACCATTCCGGACACTGTTAGATCTATATTTGCGGAGGATGTTAGTGGAACTGCGCTTCCACGACAAATCGCTTTGTAGTTTGTTTTTTTATAGTTGAATAAAAAATGGGGGACTTGTCTACCGTTGAACGACAAAAAAAAAACCCTCTCGCAATTTGCGCCGATTCCTTTGAAATCGGTTGATTCTCCTCTATCTCCGAGCAAATTTTGCTCCTATTCGAAGTCGTATCTCAGTTTGATCCAGTGGTTTGTTTTCTGTCTCAAATGCATTTCTTGTTTTCTCCGATTCGAAGTCGTATCTCAGTTTGTATAGTCGAATTGTTTAAGAACTTTGCTTTGTTCTGATTGAAAACTTCATCCTCACAAGGATTCTAACTTTCGTTGTAGGATATATGATGGATTCTTAAAAAATTAGTGTAGAGTTTTTTGCATCAATCTCATATTTCAGAGATTGCGCTTAAGGTAATTTTTGGTCGGAGTTAAAGCTTTTTTCGATTTCTCTGTTGTGAATTTTGGACAAACTAATGAGACGATCTAGATCTTGTTATTTATTTGGATAAATTATTAAATATGATATCGTTTTGGTTTCGGGAGGCTTTTGAATCAGTGATTGGGGAAGCTGGTGTTGAAAACAATTTGATGGTAATCTAAATTTTGGAATTGTGGTTAGTATGTATGAGTAATTTTTGATCGGTTTCATTTAGCATTAACCTTTGTTTAATTCTGATACAGATGAACTTGTTTACAAAGTTTCATTTAATCTACCCAAGAAAGGCAAAAATGGAGTATTTGCAGGTATCTTAATTGCTTCTTTTATTTTGTGTTCAGACCGTAGTTAAAACATAGGACCAGTGAGTCTAATGAAGAAGGAGAATGTGTGATATGGTATAAACTATGGGGTTTATGTGATAGAACTATGGGGTTAAACTCACTAGTCTTAGTGAATCATGGGGGTTATGTGGGGTTTTAACATAGTGGATGATGCCAATAGTAATAACTAGTGATAGTTATGGAGAATGTGTGATATGGTATATGAGTTAAGAGAACATGTGAGTGATTTCTCAGCTGCTTGACATGGTTAGTGTAATTTACATATAAAAAGACAAAAAGGTCATTGGCTGGTAGGGAGAAAGAAAGGGATAGTTAACATCATCTTCCTCTGCTTTTGCTATTGGTACTTTCGCCACTCTTTCTCTTGACGTTTATATGTTTGGGATGATATGTAGAGTAATCGGGTAATTCTCTGCTTTTGGTCTATGAAGTGAGGAAAAATTCTCCAAGCCTGTTGTATAGCGTAATGTCCACAATTCTTCAGCTTGGAGTGTCTATGGTACATTCTTTATTCTTGTTGTGCCTGCTGAAAACTTCAAGCATTGAGAGTGGTTTCTGAAGAAGATCCAAATTGATTTGGATTTAGAAGATGGTGCATGCTACATTTGTGTCTCTGATAGAGAAAAGGTAATACGATTTCAAGCTTTTTCTGTTGTATTTTGCTGTTTTTCATAATGTATTTGCTTGAATGTGTTTTACTTTGTCTTTGCAGGGTTTGATCAAAGCCGTGCAACTTATCCTACCAAAAATGGAGCATAGAATGTATATTAGACACATCTATGGCAATTTGAAGGCTAAGTATGGGAAGCGGTATGACATGAAATGGTGGATATGGCAGCTAGCATGGAGCTACAATGTGCCGGAGTATAAGATCAACTTGGACAAGATCGAAATGTATGATTCAGATGTTCATGCTGATGTGTTGAAGAGTAAACTCGAGACTTGGGTGAGGGCATTTCAGACGGTTGGAGATGCTTGTGTTGAGGATGTGGAGATAGAATAACTCAACGGAGTCGTTTAACAACACAATTGCCAAGGCTAGAGAGAAGACACTTGTGCCAATGTTGGAGCAAATTGCTACTTTAGCAATGGTTAGGATTTGCAAAAGAGATGTGGAAGCTGCGCAATGGACTGATATTTGCACACCGTATGTAGGTGAATACCTTGAAGTATTGAATGAAGAATCATCTTTGTGTAAGGTAACTAGGAGCACAAATAACACGTATAGAGTAGAACTCTATGGTTGTGCTTATAGAGTCAGCTTAAGTGATAGGACTTTCATATGTCAGAGATTTCAGATCACAGGAAACCCTTGTGAGCATGCTTATGGAGTGATAATTGATACGTAGTTAGTGGCTAAAGATTATGTATGTCACTGGTTTAGGACAGCAAAATGGAGGAGGTCTTATGTTGATGGTGTAGTTATACTAAGTGGCTATAAATTTTGGCCTGGTGGAGGTGAAGGAAAAGTGATTCTGAATCCTGACTTGGTTGTAAGTAAGAAGGATAAGCAGGAGAAGAAGAGAAAGAAGGGAAGGAATGAGTCTCCTCCAAAGAAAGCGCCTAAGAACGTGAAAAGGACAGTCACTTGTAGTGTTTGTAAACAAACAAAACACAACTTTAGGTTCCACAAAGACAAAGAGGTAATATTCTATTTTCGATTTGTGTATGTAGCTAAATTGATTTTTGAATTGTTTAGCTAAAATGATTTTTTGATTTTGTTTTCTTTTAGGCTTCTCAAGGTAAATCTGCTTCTGAAGGTAAATTTTCTAAGAATGGACCATCACAAGATCCTCAAGCTTCTCAAGGGACTCTCACTGAACTCTAGGACATGTTTCTCACTCAACTCTAGGATCTTTTCCGGATACATAAGATGCAATTAGGAATGTTTTTGGTTTGCTTCTTATGGCTTTTGTGTCTTGGTTATGAATGTGCATTTTACTTTAGACTTATGGTTTATGGCTTTTGTGCTTTGGTAATGTACTATGACTTATGCTTTTGTGTTTTGGTAATGCACTATGACTTATGACTTGGTTATTTTGATAATGACTTTTCTACTTATAACTTTGGTTTTTTGTTTTGGTTTGGATTTTGCATTCATTTTCTTTGTTAATGACTTATAAACGAAACTCAAAAGAAAGACAAACATGAACCATCATCAAACACATACCAAAACATGCAAACTTTTCTTAAAAAACTTGAATATTGTTTTAACATACAACACAACCAAAGCAAACATACACATGAATCTTGTCTTAACAAACAACACATACAACCCAACCAAAACAAACATGAATCTTGTCTTAACAAACAACATATGCTAACCATACAAGAACAATCTGAATAGAACTTAGCCTAGTAGCTTACCACATCCAACAATGATAATAAATCCTAAGCATACAAGAACCATCATCTTCGTCATGTTACATTTAGCTTCAACCAATGCTTCTTCTACTGTCTCAAAGATCTCTTTCTCTATCTTCGTTTCCATCTTCTCGAGCACCATCTTATCAATCTCCATACACTCCATTGTTAAATGTTTCATCTCTTCTTCCAATCTTGTAGTATGCAAAGCTAAAGCCTCAATCTCATCCGACAACGCCTCATCGACCCACTTGAAAGCGTGGTCATCACCAACAAGCTACGAAATCAACATGAACATTATCTACACATTTTATGTTCTTAATGGTGTGATTAACGGAAAAACGAACTATTGATTCACATTACCCTACGTGTTGCTGCAAACGCACAACGGTAGTATCTCCGACACGGATTTGGATCCGACTTTGATATCTTGGCCACGATATCATCACCACACCAACATCTCTTAGGCACACCAACCACTCTTCCTCTTCCTCTCTGTCGGCCAATTTATCTTCCACTCGAAGCTCTAGATGTATTGTTCATGCTTCTCAATTCGATTTGGTCAATTTCAAAATTAGGGTTCATCCTTCGAAATTGAGGATTTTTGGATTTGGGGGTTTTGATTTTGAATTATAAGTGGGAAATGGGTTAAAGAAGTGGGTATGGGTCGGGTTTAAAACCAAACTCGGGTTTCGGTTCCGGTTTATAAAATCGTATTACTTGGTTATGATCAGGTTATGTAATAAATCAAGAAACCCAGGATTTAGGGTGAAATTGAAGTTTTAGTTTGTATTAGAGTGAAACGCTACGACGTCAAAGTGTAGGGGTGATTTGGGAGGATATGAAACTATCCGAGGGTAATTACTACGTTTTCCCCTAATTTGATGGAGTCCTTGAAGATTTCTTTATGGGCATATGATTTGGTATAAACTACCATTTGAGAATTTCAAGGAGCTGAAGTTGTTGTGAAATGGAAACTTAGAAAATTTTCAGAGAATGTGTGATTCTCTTTTATGGTGTCATGTAGCAGAAGTTTATGTGGAAAAATAATTATTTGATGGTGCTGCTAATGAGGAAGTACATCATGGTGGTGGTACTATTTTAGTATATTGCCAAGAGTTTCAGCCTCTTTGAGTATAAGACAGCTACCAAAACCTTAAAGGAGTTCGATATTGGTGTGTATGAGGCAGTGATGAGTAAAAATCCAAAGAATTCTAGTGGTGTTTACTTCAGTTTCACATCAATGTGTGAAGATGTGACCAACAACTTCTATGAGTCCTATAACAATGCCATAAACAAAGCACAAGAGATGTCAGTACTAGCGATGTTGGAGATAATGAGAAGGCATTGCATGTTTTGTATCGACCTACGAAGGAGAAAAGCACTTAAACATGAAGGAAAGTTTAGTAAAAATTCGCCAACACCATTGCAAAAGAGGAGAACCACGGGAAGCATTGTAAGATCATTCATAGTGGAAATGGAATATATCAGGTCGATGAACATACTCACAGTTTTAAGATTTACATGAATGCGAAGACATGTTCATGTAGGAGGTGGAGTATGACAGGAATTCCTTGTAGACATATCTTACATTTCTGACTGGTATTTGACATCTACATGGATTTAAAATATACAGTAAGTCAATCTTGCCAATGGAAGGAGTATTATCTTGGCCAGACTGTGGTGAACGTACGCTTCAACAACCACCTAGAGAAGTTACTCAAGGTCATGTAAAAAAACAGAAAAGAATAAAGGGAAAGAATGAGTTTCCAGAGAAGAAGCAGAAGAAAAGGGAAGGACAAGAACAACCTACAAAGCTTATAAGACTTCCCTGAGGAGGACGAACTGTTCAGTGTGAATTTTGTCACTTATCTGGCCATAACATTAGGAGTAGTCCTACAAGGCCAAAGAAGCAGTATGTGGAAGGACCAAGCCAAGGGGAAGGACCAAGTCAACCAAGTCAAACATCACACAGTTCACATATTGGGTAAATAGTGAACTGCAATCTGTTTTACCTTGTTCTGGCTGCAAACATTGGTTATGAAACTCTATTTTTATGATGAGTTTACAGGTGTTAAGGCAGTGGAACATTGGAGTTAGACTTGGTTTGATTAGGTGTTAAGGGTCTCTTTTTTATGAAATTTGGTTATGATCTCTTTTGTATACACTCTATGAGCAGTTTAGTAGGTTATTTCGGTGAAATAGACTCGGTTTGATTGTTGAAACTCGGTTATGCTAGGTTTTTGTATAACTATAAAATTCCAGATTTTACTTGAATCACTACAAGAAAAAACCATATGAGAGACTTCCATTTGTGACTGTTTTTTTTAGTCACAATAAGAGCGACGATTAAGCAACGATTTTGCGACTGTTTTGCGACAGGTGAAATCTCAGTCGCAAAACAGTCGCAAATTTACAACTGAATGACGTAGTCTTAAAGTTGTAGCATATTTGCGACTACTTTGCTACGCATAACAAACAGTAGCAAATGTGAGACTATTTTGCTACTCCTAATAAAATTGGTAAAATAACAAAAGTTTCGGCTAGGTATGTGGTTTTAATTTCATTAATAGGTATGTGGTTTTAATTTGAATAAATGTTTATCATATCTTTAACTAATACATATTTTGCACAAAATGTAAGGTTATAAAGAAACTATTGTACAATTATAATGAATCATTGGAGACATACCTACCCTTTAACTCAATTATCTAAGGATCGAGTTTGGCATTTCCAAAACTGCACTTCTTTTATGGATTTATACTAAACTCCTATATATATTTTCAAAAAAACTTTGTTTCACCAAGTTACCGATTAAACACAATGGCATAATGGAGTTAAACAGTTGAATAAGTAAACAAGAACTAGAGTACCTCAAACCACATATTTTTAGCCTATTATGAATTCAGTCGCAAAACAGTCACAATTTGTGACTGATTAGTAACTATTTACTAATGTGAGGTTTTTGAGATAAACCTAACTTTGTGAAATTTTTAGCCATTCACACTAATTGATTATAAATATTGAACACATATACATTAAAACATTAAGGGAGTGATAGTTACCTTAGAAATTCCATTTTGGAGTTGTAAAGTGTATGATTTTAGAATTTTTTTTGCAATTGACAATAATTTACTCTATATGGTTAAACATAAGCATTACAGTTTGTAAAAAGAGTGACAGTTACCTAAGAAATTTGACTTTGGAATTGTAAAGGTTTAAGGTTTAAGGTATAGGTTTGTATCTACAGTTTTTTCAGTCGCAAAAAGTCACAAAGTGTGACGAATTTGTTACAAACTTCAACTCTAAATTGAAGCATATACATCTTAAATTGTGAACGTGGTGATCTTTATCACATATATTCGATGATGGAGTTTTAAATGTATAGGGTTTAAGTAGTTAGTGGCAAATAAGTCCTACTTAGTGACTGATTTGTGACTACTTACCAACAATCTGTAATGCCTTTGAATAAATCATAACTTTTGAATTGGTTAAAGATTGTTTTTATATTATTACATAATTTTGAGTAAGTCTTGATACATAAATAACTAAATGTAAAAAAAAATAATGTGTAAATTTGATGAAAACCTTTTTTTTTAAAACCACTAATGTAACATAAATACATTGTTTATGTTATATATTTAGTTAAAGTGTTTGATTCTTCAAATTTTTATGCATTTCACACTAATTTACTATATATACTGAAACATATACACTAAAACTTGTAAATGAGTGATACTTACTTCACAAATTTGATTTTGGAATTGTAAATGTTTAAGGTTTGGGGTATAGGTTTGTGTCTAAATTAAAGTAGTCGGAAATCAGTCGCAAATGTGACGAATTTGTGACTATCCTTAACACTAAATTGAAACATATACATCTCAAAATGTGAACGTGGTGATATTTGTTACAAATACCCGATGATGGTGTTCTAAATGGGTAGGTTTAAAATAATTAGAGGAAAAACAGTTACACTTTGTATAGAACTATATTATATTTTCAATTGTTAGTAGAGAACTAATTAACTTTTTATTGTTTTTAACTATTTATATAATGTAAATTGTTTTATTAGTGATTACATTATGTTTAAATACAAATTTATCAAATAAAAACTTTTTTTGATATATTTTAAGCATTACTCACAAAGTATAACTTTATAAAGTAATAAATTTCTGTGGTCCAAACATTATTATCTTATAGAGTTTTTACTGTATGCTAATTTTTTTTGAAAAATCCAATCATTATAATTGTTTAAGGATTGCTTTTAAAATTATTGCATAGATTCGAGTAAGTCTCCTCTACAAGAAAACTGCTCATTAATAACACATGAAGATAGCTCGGTTTTCATAACTGCTATGAAAGATGCTTGCGTGGGTTAGGCTTACATATAATAACATTTTTAAAATGCTAAGCCAAAAAATGTAGAAACAGGAAGTTGAAATTGGATTTTGGAGGCTAAAATTTAACAAAATATCTAGGGTAGCGGCAACACTTGGCCAATTTTTTTCATTTTGCGCTTGAATTTGAGATAAAAATATAAACATGTTTATTTATCTATTTTTCTAATTTTACTAAAAAATGGGAAAAGAGAATTATCTACTCTCTTCGTCTGCCTCGCCTCTCCTCTCTGTTGTAACTAAGTTCGAGTCCAGTATGTATTAAGAGGGGGTCGAATATCTCGTTATATAATGGAAATTCATATTACAAAGGATGTTTCGATCGGGTCGAATTACACAATGGCTCGAGCCTGGATTAAGGTATTCGAGTCGAGCTCGAGCTTAAGCAGAAATAAACAATTAACTAAAGTGTAAATCCTCTACCCAATGGCCCAAAAGTGTGTTTCTACTGTCTCTTCGCCTCCTTTTATAGTGCCTCAAAACAAGGGTTTTCGAGGCTAATCATGGTTACTTCTTATCCAAACCTTTCCCTCTTTTTGGGCCTTGCTATGGGCTTTCCTTTCCTATTTTAAGCCTTAGCTCTTCCTTAGGATATTTGGGCTTTCCTAAATATACACCCAACAGTAAGCCCTCCCTCCCCCGTCGGCGAAGTAGATCGGGTCGAATTCGTCGTCGTTTCTTCAGGTCGAGTCGATCAGAAGATTTCTTTACTAAGAGATAAGGTTTAAGCTGGTTCGAGCTCGAACATGATCGCTAGCTTCGAGCTCGTGGGGCTAGACTCGTGTTGGGCTAGTCGACTCGAGACGTGTTCTGGTCTCGTGCTAGTTTCTGCTTGTTTCGTTCAAGTGGGTTCGATCTCTTGAAGCCCAAAGCCTCGGTTGATGGGCTTTCTAGAGGGCCTTGGGCTTGGTTTCGAAGCCCGCTGTTTCCGATTGGTAGAGACGCGCGGCGTAGGCGGTGTCGGTTTGTCTCCCAACTTTGGCCTATAAATTCCGAACATTGCTCTTTCCTTTCGACACTTTTGCTTCTCGAGATCGAACAAACGAAAAAAAATAAGGTATTTTCTCTCATTTACAATTCTCTTATGTTTGTGCTCGAACTCGTCCCGCGCTCTTCTCGACTCGTTCTTTGACTAGATCTACGATGACTTCAAAATCAAGTGTTTCCACGAAATTGGACAGAAAACGGGTCCGCCGCGACCCTAATGTTAACCTCGCTCAGGCGTTTGACCATCCGCTCGCTGCGGCTATTCCAGTCGGTGTTCCCCTGGTTGGGCCTTCGGATCGCCGATCATCAGGCGCATCGTCTCCCGAGGTCGAGCTTCCTTAACATCGACCCGAGGTTACTCTGCCTCGAAGGCTCGCACGAGGTCGGGTCCTCAAACACCCATCCAGAAAACTGCTCCCTGGGATCCGATGGCTCTGATCGAATTTATTCCTATCAGAGTACCACGGGCGGTGATAAAGGGAGCCTCGTTGATTCTGATCTGCAATACTGAAGTCTCCTGGCCCCAACCTTGGTCACGGGATCATGCTGAGCGATTGCAACGACATCGGATCGTCCATGAACTCGAGCATGGTCTACTCTCTTAGTCCAGCTGGCGGATGGGAGGGCATCTCGATTTGCTACCCCGAGACCAACGATCGACTTTGGAGCCCTCCCCCAGGATACATGTGTATCTACGAGTGTTTCATCAATAATCGAGCCTCTGCTTCCCGATACCGAGGCTGTTGCTTCAGTACTGCCATCGAAGACAGATAGCCATCTCGTAGTTAATGCACAGGTCGATCCGTGTTGTGATGGCCGTGGTGGTGTTGGGCCACTGAGCTTGGAGGAGTAGTGAATCTCGACGAATTCGAGGAGATCTCCTCGTTCAGCGTCATCGGCAACACAAGCCGTTTTTATATTTCTCTGCGAGGTGGGTGCCAGCTCGTATCGGGGCATAGCAGTCAGGTACACCGGCGTAGATGGTCGAGATACTTCTACGTCGAGATCAGTCGGAGAACGATCGGCGAGTTCAACAGGCCGGTTCGAGTCAGATGGAATTTTAACCCTGGTAAGAACGAAAACTGATGCTTTCGAATTTCTGAATTGATTTTAATCTTTTCTCCTTCATGCAGTTGAACCAAAGAAGAGGAAGACTCATAATGACTCGGTCATCACACTTCTACGGAAAGACAAGGGCCACATCCGACACTGGCCCGATTTCCTCTCTTATCGAATCAATCAGAATTATCCCCGATTTTCGAAAGGTAACTAGCTCGATCTTTCATGTTTCTTTAAAACGGAGCTTCACTATCATCCTCGCTTCGTTCTTAGGTGAGTTTTACGTCCGTTAGAAGATAACTCTCCTGAGCCTCCATCTTCGAACAAGAAGAAAGACACGAGTCGGGCGAAGAAGAACGATTCGACTCATGCCAATAAGAAGACCAAGTCTGCTCGAGAGGATCTGATGGTTAAACTCAACCTCGATGTGGTTGACTCTTACGAGGAGCTCTAGCTCCCCAAGGCCATTCTCCCAACAGAGAGGGAAGGCCTTTGACCTAATAAGGTCCCGGTCGCTCATGGCCGGGGCAAGGGCTTGATGGGGGGCCTAATTGAGGACAGCCGCCGAGCCGAGTAACCTCGCCTGGAGAAGGAGAGACTGAAAGAGGAGTCTAGGAGGAAGCAGAAGGACGAGGAGAAAAGGAAGAGAGCCGAAAAGGGGAAAAAGAAGCGAGTCGTGGACGAGAGAGAGTTGATCGAGCCTGCTTCCGAGAAGAAGAGGTTGGCCTAGGAAGCCCTGGGATTTGGGGATCAAGCCGAGAAGATGGTTCGATTCAACACGGCCGGCCTTCTGGTCGAGTTGGACCATTTGTACGCTGGTGCAGTGGTTCGAGCAGGAGATGTTAGGGGTCAAGCTCGTCCCCTCACGACTTCGTCTTCGAGTTCATAGGCAAAGGGAAACACATCTCCCAAGTTCCCTTAGCCTGTCTTTAGTTTGTCCGGTGTGTGAAGGGCGTCGCTGATTTTCTGTCCCCTCTTTGGGACGACAACCTCCCCAGCGATCCGGACGTGAAGTTCGCGATGTCGGCCATCTCTCTAAGTTGTTTGTTTTCGATTTTGACTTGATCGACCAGTACTCAATCGACCATTACTGATTTTTTGATTTGATCCCTCGTGCAGATGCTCACATGCTACAACTTCCTTTCGGACGCATGGTATGCCTCCGACCAGAAGAACCGGAAGCTCAACACTCATAACGGGGTACTTGTTGCTGAGTCGAATCGGTCGCTCGAAGCGCGAAGTAAGGCTAAGCAGGAACTTGTGAAGTTCAAGGACTTGCTCGACCATTCCCAGCGCATGAACAACGACCTGATAGCTGAGCAGGATGCCCTGAACTCGAGGGTCGCTGATTTGACCTCGGCGCTGGCTGAGGCAGAAGAGATGAAAAAGAAGGAGGTATCTCGGGTCGAGGGTGAGGTCGCCGAGCTGAAGAGCTCCTCTAAGGACGCAGTTGCTCGAGCCGTCAGTGAGGCGAAGAAGAAGGCATAGAGTAAGCTCACAAAAAGCCTCGAGGTTATGGAGGAAAGGAGTAAAGCTCAAACCAAGGTCGATCGTCTTGCCTCGCTTGCCAGTCAAGTGGTCGGTGCGATAAGGAGGATCGAGAAGACTGGCAAGGATGGGGTTCTAGTCGATGCTGTGAAGAAAGAGAAGCTCGAGGCTCATCTTGCTGGATACAACGCCGAGGCTGAGAGGATCGTCCTTCCTCCTCTTCCTGAAGACTCTTCCGACGATGAGGAGGTCCAACCGGCTCGAAACCTATCTCTGGACATCTCTTCTACGGAGATATCTGATGATGAAGCTTAGAGGACCGAGATGGACGGTCGATTGACCATGGCTGGGAAGACCCCTGCTCTGACTCGAGCGGAGATTGAGGATGCGGCGAACGACGAGGCCGAGGACAAAGCGGATAGGCTCGAGCTTCAAGGAGGCAAAGGTGAAGGGACTGCCAAACGTGCTGGAGTCGAGGAGCGATCTGATATCGAGGCCATTGATGCTCCAACTGGGGAACCGATTGTTCCTCTCTTCTTTCAACCCGAGGCGAACCCCGAAGACAAGGAGACCAACCCTAGATCGCTTATTATCGCTAGGGTTTTTATGTAATTTTCTTTTACCTCCGTTCCGAACACAAACCTGCTTTTTCTTTTGTTTATGAACTCGCTTTACTAAGCCACAGAGGCTCAGGTTTATTTATGCAAATTTTTGTTTAACTTCTTTTTCCGAGCCTTAGAGGCTCTTCTCGCTTTTTCTTGTAATTTTATTTTTCTCGTTTTTTCTTCTAAGTGTTGGGCTCTTCTCGAGTCGTGTTTAGCTTTATTAAAAGAAGCTAGTTATGGGATCGACCCGAGTTTCTATCCACACCGAACTGAAATAGTATTGACATTATACTTAGCCATAGAAAGAACAAGCTCGAACCGATTGCTTGATACGGCACCGAGCAGTTGAGGCTCGGGTTTTTCGATGCAATCCTTTATCGAATTTAGGATTATCAGAGACATCACCGAATAATTGGAGTTCAGGCTGCAACCTTTATGCTCGATGGGGGGTTGAGCCCTGCGATGCGAGTCGGGACTCGGTTTGGGCGAGTGTGATACGTTTTGTGGCTAAATGTGCGGGCAGATTCCAGCGTAACCACTTAGGAATTCCTAGGATCGTGCGGGTCCGGCCCCAGCTTTTAGGTTGTGTCGAGCAATGTGAAGTCTTTCGAGTCCGACGGCGACTTGACCTCGATTCGATGGGAATCGATGCCACTATGTATGTGAGTGATGCCTTATTTTATTCAAATCAAAGCCTGGCCAAGGCTTCGATCGTGTGTCAGCACGGAACTTTAAGGTTTGTTTTTGTTTTGGTGGTATAGCTGGACCTTTGAGAAGGCTGCCTACGTCCACAAGGTGGGATCAAGCCATCCGTAGTTCAGGTCTGGTTGTGAGGCTGGCCGTTTTTTTTTTTTTTTTGCAGCTGAACCTTCGAGTAGGTTGCCTACATACCTAAGGAGGGATCAAGCCGATCGTAGTTCATTTATAATTAGACAAAATTTACATGATGTCGATCATTAGTTGACCCGTGGCGGTGGGCTCGATGCGACTGAGATCGCTTGAGAGACATCGAGTTCCATGATCACGGGATAACGGTGCCCTCGAGAGTCATCAGCTCATACACACCAGGTCGGACAATCTTCCAGATTAGGTAGGAACCTTCCTAGTTTGCGCCGAGTTTGCCGGTCTGATACTCCTTTGTGTTCTCGTAAACCTTTTTCATCACGAGGTCGCCTTCGCTGAAGCTTCGATTCTGCACCTTTTGATTATAGTATTGGGCGGCTCTTTGCTGATAGTTATGGATACGAAGGAGTGCCTGGTCGCGTTCCTCTTCGATGAAGTCAAGGTTTTCGAGCAGCACGCGCTCGTTGAGCTCGAGGTTCTGGGTCATCTTGGCTCTTTGGAGACTATTTATGCTAACTTCGGCAGGCGCCATTGCCTCGAGTCCGTAAGGGAAAGAGAAAGGGGTTCGATCGGTTGATTGCCTTGGTGTTGTCCGGAACGCCCATAGAACACCGTTTAGTTCTTCGGCCCATAGGCCTTTTTTCTCGTCGAGTCGTTTTTTCAGCTCAGCTATGATCACTTTGTTGGTTGCCTCGGCTTGTCCGTTCCCTTGCGGGTACGGAGTCGTTGACTTAAGCCTGATTCTCCACTTCGCACAGAAATCTTCGAATGTGTTCGGGATGAACTGAGATCCGTTATCGGTGACGATCTCGTACGGTAGCCCGTAGCGACAGATGAGAAACTTCCAGACGAAGTTATGGACGTCGTTAGCACGGATCATAGCGTAAGCCTCGGCCTCAACCCATTTCGTGAAGTAGTCGGTGATGACTATGACATATCTTTTTTGGTGCGATTTGGGGAAGGGGCTGATGATGTCCATTTCCCACCTCATGAATGGGTAAGCGGTGGCTGCAGTTGTCAATGGCTCGGTCGGTGACTTGATCATCGGACTATGTCTCTTGCATTTCTCGCAACATAGACCGTGGTTTGCCCAGTCTACTAGCATCGTCGACGAGTAAAGCCCGAGCTTCTTTATTTTGAGAGCGAGGGTTTGACCTCCTGAATGGCTTCCTCCGGCGCCTTCGTAGGTCTCAATGAGGGTAGGTAGATCTTGTCCCTTGCTATGCGTTGACGTAAAACTTCTGCGGCATTCCATCAGAACAATTTACCTTCGAGCATAACATAACGCGCTCTTCGAGTTTTGAGGCGTCGAGCTGCCCACTTGTCCTCCGGTACAGTGCCCTAAGCGATGTACGGAATGATCTCCTCGCGCCAGTCTGTACCCGATGTCGACGCTCCTGATATCGAGATTGGTTCAGGAATGGGTTTGGGGTCGTTTTCAGGCCCTAAGATACTCATTACGCTGCTTTGGCCTCGAGGCAGCTCAATGTTGGGGTCAGGTAATATGCGAATCGGGATCGTTAGACGCCGTTTGGTGCTCGAGTTTGATACCAACAAGGCTAACGCGTCGGCTTTGGAATATTTGGCTCGAGGCACCTTCGAGAGGAGGAAACTGTCAAAGTGATTAAGTATGAGTTTTTCCGTCAATTGCAGGTAAGCACTCATTCGATCTTCTCGAGTATCGTAGTCGTGGTTTAATTGATTGGTTACAAGTTGAGACTGATTCGCACTTGTCGTCCCAGACAAAGGTTTTGTTACCTCGAAGGAACTGATAGAACGGTAGGCTTCGATATGTGGACCTTGAGATGAAACGATTTAGGGCGGCGATTTGGCTTGTCAAACGTTGCACCTCCTTTTTGGATTAGCCTCGATCCCGCGCTGGGTCACGATGTATCCGAGAAACTCACCGGAAGTCACCATGAACGTGCACTTCGCGTGGTTCAGCTTCATTCCGTACTGGTTCAGTATTTCGAAGCACGACCTTTGCTTTTTCCGATTTCACGAACATATCGTCTATGTATACTTCCATGGTATCTCCGAGCTGATTAGCAAACATTTTGTTCACGAGCCTTTGGTAGGTCGCTCCAGCATTTTTCAGGCTAAACGGGATGACCCGATAGCAGTACGTTCCGTGCTCGGTGATGAACGCGGTCTTTTCACGATCGTCCGGATGCATCTCGATTTGGTTGTAGCCTGAGAAAGCATCCATGAAGGATAGGAGTTTGTTCCCTGTCGTTGCCTCGACGACTCGATCTATGTGTGGGAGAGGATAGCTGTCTTTGGGACAGGCTTTGTTCAGGTCGGTGAAGTCCACGCAGACTCTCCAGCTCGCGTTTTTCTTCTTGACAACGACTGGGTTTGCCAACCACTCCGGGTAGTGCACCTCGGTTATCGACCCAACTTCGAGCAGCTTCGCCACTTCATCATTGACCGCCTTAGCTCTTTCTGAGCCGAGTTTTCATCGTTTTTGTCTGATTGGCTTGAACGTCGGCTCTACGTTCAGCTCGTGAGTCGTAATGGTTGGGTTTATCCCCTTCATATGACTGACTATCCATGTGAAGGTTCTAGCGTTCTCCGTTAGGAACTGCAATAACTTGGATCGGATCGGTTCGAGGAGCTCGGCTCCAATGTTGACTCGTCTTTCAGGCCGAGCTGGGTCGATCGAGATCGATTCTGATACGTCCTTCTTTGGTTCTGAAGCATGTGATTGCTCCGTTGTTGAGATATGTAGGCTTACCCTCCGTAGTTGTTGTTCGGTCACAAAACATGTTCGAGCCATCTTTTGATCGCCCCGGATGGTGAATACCCCCGTTGGGGTCAGGAATTTCAAACACATATGGTAGGCTGATGGCACAGCTTGAAGTGATATCAGTCAGGGAGTGCCCATTATGACGTTGTAGATTGCGGGTCGATCCACAACGAGAAATATTACTACCTTGGTTATTCCGACTGCATACACGTCCAGCTTGATCGACGAGATTATCATGGTCGTGACCCCGTCGAATCCAGTTAGTGGCTTCACGCTCGGCTTAATCCTACTTTCGGGGATGTCCATGCTTAGGGGAGTTTGCTTAAATATTAGATCAACCGAGCTCCCTGTATCGATGAGAACTCGCGATACATCGCAGTCCTCTATTCTGAGTTTGATCACGAGTGGGTCGTTGTGCGGCATGGCAAGCCCTTTCATGCCGGACTCGGTGAATATGATTGGCATGTCGACCTCAGCTCGAACTATGCATTGCTATGCTTGAATAGCCATCTTCTCGTATTGTTTGAGCGAACGAACTGATCCGTGAACAAGTTGGGCTCCTCCCATTATCATTAGGACCTTTCTCTTCGAGGCCGAGGGTGCATCGGGAGACGCTTGATATTCGTGTATTTTTATTATATTCAAGTCTTCCAAGACAAGAGACACTCTACAAAAGTTCTTGATTTGTTTAAAATAATAATCCAGAATCTAATGAAGAAAAATGTGTCTTGTTTTGGATCTTTGCTAAAAGTAAAAGGTATACACTCATTTGATGAGACAAGATCATACACCATCGGTAAGTAATACTCCCTCCATTTCATTATATAAGATGTTTAAGCATTATTTTTTTTTTTCATTTTATTAGATGTTTTACAACTTTTTATATAAAATTTAATGTTTATAACTATTTATATTATGTAGTATTCTTTTTTATTGGTTGATATATGTTTGGTTAGATATAAATTGTGACACCCGTGAACAAATTTTGAGGAAATTGGAGGGTGTGTCGATCGACACAAGTGAGGTGGTTCGATCGACAGACTATATTTTAGGGCTTAAGGCCGGTTTGTGCGAGTGGCTGTCGATCGACACACGTGGTGTATGTCGATCGACAGGGTCCTTAGGGGCAGTCGTTCGACACACGTGGTCTATGTCGATCGACAGGGCCTTAATTGGTCGGTTTTCTGGTTCGATTTTAATCGTTCGGTTGGACGGGGTCGGTTTGGGGGAAACCTAGGGTTTCAAATTTAAGGCTTTTGGCCGCATTCTGAGAGTTTGAGAGTTTGAGACTTTGAGAGGAGTTTCTCTTGGTTCCTGAGATTTTTGTGAAACAAGGTTCGTTCTTGGTTGTTTTGGAGTAGATTTTCGTGGTGGTTGTAGCTGATCTCGATTCTAACCTCAATTCCATCAATTTCTATCTGAAAACCTAAGGTGAGTGCGTGACCATGGCTTCTGGGTCGTTGGATCGTTAGGGATTCTTGGTGACAGGTTTGTATGCGTTGATTGATCTTGTGGTGATTGAATTGTATTGGTGCATGTTTGCTGTGGTGTTGGAATTGTTGTTTTGTGCAGGTTTTCGTACTGACGCAGAGGAGGAATCAATCCCGAGAGGATCATGATCGATTTCCAAGGATTCTGCCAGGGGCCTCTGGAATGACACACACGAGGTGTGTCGAACGACAAACCATTACGAAGGCTGTCGAACGACAAACCATTACGAAGGCTGTCGAACGACACACATGAGGTGTGTCGAACAACACACATGAGGTGTGTCGAACAACACACATGAGGTGTGTCGAACAACACACATGAGGTGTGTCGAACGACAGTCAAGTTCTGAGGGTGTCGATCGACAGCCCGTATGTTTGGGTGGTTGAGCCGTTTATTGTTTGCTTGTGTTGTATATTGTATGTTTGCCTGAGCGGTCTATCGTGCATAAGTGCGCAGTCGTAGATGGGATGACCGTCTCACAGGTTATTTATGATAATACTCACGCATCTCTTTTTTCCATGTGATACAGTAAAGGCAAATTGTGATCGTGGAATCACGGCTACAAAGAAGGAGATGATATGGGGTCTCCGTTGTTTGCTTTTATTCCGTTATTGCTTTAGAACTGGTTAGGTTGTTGGCTTAGTCTGGAACTTGTTGTGTTCGGAACTTGTTGAACTGGTTTGGTTTATTTAATGGAATTTGTTTGGTTCAAATTGTTTGGTTATCCGTTGTAGTGTAGTCTGTGTGTTTTGCTTGGTTGTTGAGAATAACATTTATGGGAATGCTAGTCCGAGACCAAGGGTGTATTGTTTAAAAAAAAAAACGGGTCGGGTCGTTTCAGTTTGGTATCAGAGCGATACGATTATAAGACGAGTTAGAACTGCTAGGATTGTAAATTAGCTAAAGTTGCAATTATGTGAGTTGGGGGTTCTAGATCATCTTCCTTCGAGCCTTCAAAGAGATTCCATGGTAAGTGTTTTTTGTTTTGTGTTTTGTATTTTAGTGCTTAGCGTGTGCTTTGGTAGTATAATGTGTGGCTCGAGGCACTTGAGAATGTGGCCTTGGTGGCTGGGTGACGGTGGAGGTCAGCATTGTGGTCGGGGATCAGTGAGTCAGTCGGCTGGGGATGCGGTTCAGGGTTCCACGTTTGAGACTGCGACAGATCCGTAGACGGATCAGGAGGGCTGTGTATTAGTAGGAATGCCAGTGGGAGTGCCCGTGTGATAGCCAGTGTGAGGGCTGGTGGGGCCAGGGCTGGTACTCGAGCTGGTGCTAGATTGGCTCCCTGTTCGGGTGCGCCCGCAGGAGGAGTCCTGGTGACGAGATGATCATTTGATAGATCTGTTGCGGTAGTTGTTGTGGCGGGCACTAGTGAGGGAGTTTGTCGGGAGTGCGGCTCAGAGTGCATGTGGCTGAAAGTGATCCGTAGACGCTGCAAGACGGCTTGAGCGCCATTGAGACTGCCAGCGTGCAGCCAAATGTGAGCGCCAATGTGAGGGCTGGTGGGGATAGTGTGGTCCCAAGTTGGGTGCTGGGGGCCGGTGTGGGTCCTCGTGAGGTTGGTAGTGCGGGTGCGCCCGTGGGCGGGGCTCAAGGTCGAGATGATCGTCTGGTGAATTGGCTTAGGCAGTTATGGGAGCAGTTATCGAGTGCGGTGCCAGTTAGGCTCCGGTGATGCCACGAGTGACACAAGTGCACCTGAGGGCTGCGGTTGTTGGTAGGGTTCCGTCATATTTGCGGATCAGGGTACATGTGCATTGGATTGGTATAGGATTCTTTGCGAGTGGTGTGTTGCAGCTACGAGGGTTCAAGCAGAGTTGGCCTGGGCGGGCTTTTGGGCAGAGTGTGATGCCAAGTTCTTTCCTCGAAAGGCTGCGGATTGTTTAAAGACGAGGTTTTTGAACTGGATCTGGGAGAGAGATCAGTTCGTGGGTATGATTTGGAGTTATCCGACTCCTGGTTTATGCTGGTTCATGCTGGTAGGAGCATGGATGGCGAGGAGGCCCAAGATAGGAGGTTCTTGAGAGGACTTCGATCAGATGGAGGACATAGTGCGGAGTGTCCATGTATGTGTATGAATTGGTTAAATCGGTACAAAGTTCATCTGGATTGTCACCGGGGGCGAGATGTGTTCGAACGTGATGGTAGTTTGTTAGTTTATCAGGGAGTGAGATCGACTTCAGGTAGTCTTGTGATCTCACTTATCTAGGCTGAGGCGATGATTGAGAGGCGTTGCGAGGCTTAGATGGCCACGATTGTGATGCCGGAGGCTGTTGGTGAGGTTGGTGTGAGAGATATTCGGGAGTTCGAGGATATTTTTCAGTCATTGCAGGGATTACCGTCGTCTCGGTCTGATCCTTTCACGATTGAGTTAGAACCCGGAACGACGCCGTTGTCTAAGGCACCTTATCGAATGGCTCCAACAGAATTGGCAGAACTGAAGAAGCAGTTGGAGGATTTGTTGGAGAAGGGTTTTATTCGACCGAGTACTTCACCGTGGGGAGAACCGGTGTTGTTCGTGAAGAAGTTGCGGGAATAGAAGTTGTTTGCTAAGTTGAGCAAGTGTAGTTTCTGGCAGAGAGAGATGGGATTTCTGGGTCATATCGTTTCTGCATATGAAGTTTCTGTGGATCCGGCGAAGATTCAGTCTATCCGAGATTGGCCTACACCGAGGAATGCTACTAAGATCAGGAGTTTTCTTGGGTTGGCAGGTTATTATCGGAGATTCGTCAAAGGTTTTGCGAGTATGGCTCAGTCTATGATGAAGCTGACAGGGAAGGATGTTCCTTTCATGTGGTCTGCTGATTGTGAGCTGAGTTTCGCGAAGTTGAAGACGATGTTGACTAGTACACCAGTGTTGGCGTTGCCTGAGCCGGGTGAGCCTTATGTGGTGTACACAAATGCTTCGGGAGTTGGTTTGGGTTATGTGTTGATGCAGCAGGGTAAGGTGATTGCTTATGCTTCGAGGCAGTTGAGGAAGCACGAGGGTAATTATCCTGTTCATGACTTGGAGTTGGCTGCAGTGATCTTCGCGTTGAAGATTTGGAGGTCTTATCTGTATGGTGGCAGAGTTCAGGTGTTCGCCGATCATCATAATCTGAAGTACATTTTTACTCAGCAGAATTTGAATGTACGACAGAGGCGATGGTCGGAGTTGTTGACTAATTATGACCTGGACATTGTTTACCATCCTGGTAAGGCTAACACTGTTGTTGATGCTCTTAGTCGGAGGCGGTATGATTCATCTCAGGAGCGGGATGCGAAGACTCTTGTGAGTATGCTTTGTACTTTGAGGTTGTGTGTTACTTCAGAGGAACCGTTGGGGTTAGCGACAGTTGATCAGTCAGATCTTTTGAGCAGGATCCGAGTGGCTCTGAAGAAGGATCAGGTCTTGGTTGATCTCTCTAAGGCTGCTGGTTCTGAGTATCCGGTTTCTGCTATCGGGACTATCTTGGTGCATGGACGAGTCTGTCTTCCTAAGGATGAGGACTTGAGGCAGGAAATTCTGAGAGAGGCTCATGCGAGCAAGTTTTTGATTCATCCGGGAGCGACTAAAATGTATCGTGATCTGAAACGGTATTATTGGGTCGGGATGAAGAGAGATGTGGCAGATTGGGTTGCAGCTTGCAAAGTTTGTCAGCTAGTGAAGGTTGAGCATCAGGTTCCGAGTGGTTCGTTGCAGAGTTTACCCATTCCAGAGTGGAAGTGGAACATGATTACCGTGGATTTCGTGGTAGGATTGCCGGTTTCTCGGACCTATGACGCCATTTGGGTGATTTTTGATCGACTGACTAAGTTAGCACATTTTCTAGCCATTAAGAAGACATATGGAGCTGAGGTCTTGGCTAAGAAGTATGTGAAAGAGAATGTGAGGTTGCATGGTGTGCCAGCGAGCATTGTGTCGGATAGAGATCCGAGGTTTGCTTCAGTGTTCTAGAGAGCTTTTCAGGCTGAGATGGGCACTAAGGTGCACATGAGCACAACTAATCATCCTTAGACGGATCGGCAGTCCGAGAGGACGATTCAGACACTTGAGGATCTATTGAGGATGTGTGTGCTGGATTGGGGTGGTCATTGGGCGGATCACTTGAGTTTGGTGGAGTTTGCCTATAATAACAGTTTACAGGCGAGTATTGGTATGGCTCCTTTCGAGGCGTTGTATGGGAGGCCATGTCGTACACCGCTATGTTTTACCCAAGTGGGGGAGAGGAGCATTTATGGTGCTGGTTTTGTTCCGGAGACGACGGAGAAGATCCGTGTTACGAAGTTGTACATGAAGGAGGCTCAGGATCGGCATAAGTGTTATGGCGATAGGAGGAGAAAAGAGTTGAAGTTTGCAGTCGGAGATCGAGTGTATCTCAAGATGGCTATGATACGAGGTCTGAACCGGTCCATATTCGAGGATAAGCTGAGTACGAGGTACATGGGTCCGTTCCGAGTTGTGGAACGTGTGGGACCAGTTGCTTATCGGTTGCAGCTGCCCCTGATCATGGAGAAGTTCCATGATGTGTTTCATGTTTCGAAGCTCAAGAGATGTTTGCATACATCTGAGGTGGTAGTAGTGACGATTCCTGCAGATCTTCAGCCTAATCTGACTGTTGGGATGAGACCGGTTAGGATCCTTGAGAGGAGTATCAAGGTTCTACGCCGGAAGAGAGTGCCGTTGTTGAGAGTCTTGTGGGACTGTGGCGGTGTTCAAGAGAAGACTTGGGAACCAGAGGCGAAGCTGAAAACGAAGTTCAAGAAGTGGTTCGAGAAGCAAGCCGAAGAGTGAATTTGTTTTTCCTTGTGGTTTCCAGTTTCGGTTTTTGTGTAGTAGTCACCGTGAGTGGTGAGGATTGTGGTTGTGGATTATGTATTTTCATTTGAGTTGTAATGATTATGACATTTTCCAATTTAATAAGATGAGGATTTCTTATGTTTTTTACTTGTATAGTCATGTGTATGTGGTTAGAGAACCTCGAAATGGAAGTTTTATAGTGAGTAGAACTTGCCAGTTTCGGTGGAACTCTAACGAGCTTGTGGGTGTATGAGTGAGAGAGTTTCAGAATAAAAGGTTTACAGTGGTTAGAACTGTCTAGTTCTAGAGTGACTCTGTAGGGACATCAGGTGTGATGGATGGTCCAGATGATCTGTGATGATCATGTTTGTGATGGTATTCCGGGTCGGGAGTGTCATGTTGAGACCTTGGGAGGTAGTTCAGGTCAGAGGTACATTATAGACGTTAGGAATTGATTTGCATAGCTCAGAGAGAGGGACATTAGTTCTTTCTTGGAGATGAGTCTCTGGCAGATCTTGAGAGATGCGTCTCTCCGGGGGATAGTTGGTTCCCTGCATACAGATCCTTCGTTAGGACTACGAGGACTGAGAGCGTGAGGGTATGGAGATAGTTTTGGGAGATTGCGATCTCTGGCAGATCTTTGAGAGATGCGTCTCTCCAGGGGATAGTGAGTTCCCTGCATACCGAGAGCTTGACAGACTGTGCGTCTTGATGGTTTGAGGGGTATGGAGATGGTTGGTATCAAACACTGTCAGGACTGCGCGAACTGAGGTGGGTTGATACGAGGCACCAAGAGCTGAGGGGTGGCGATCCCGAGAGCTAGATGGTGTGGTTATGAGTATGAGCTATGAGCGATCAATGTTTGAGACGGGTCTATATGCATAGGACGGATGTGAGCCTCGAGAGGATCTGGGAGATGTGGTCTCAGGTGTTACTGGCAGGTTGGCCAGGTGGTTAGCCATGTGGGCTGTGTTTGAGGATTCGAGGACGAATCAAGTTTTAGTGGGGGAGAATTGTGACACCCGTGAACCAATTTTGAGGAAATTGGAGGGTGTGTCGATCGACACTAGTGAGGTGTGTCGATCAACAGGCTGTGTTTTGGGGCTTAAGGCCCGTTTGTACGAGTGGCTGTCGATCGACACACGTGGTGTATGTTGATGGACAGGGTCCTTAAGAGCTGTCGTTCTACACACATGGTGTATGTCGATCGATAGGGCCTTAATTGGTCGGTTTTCTGGTTCAATTTTAATCGTTCGGGTGGACCGGGTCAGTTTAGGGGAAACCTAGGGTTTCATATTTAAGGCTTTTGCCCGCATTCTGATCGAAACCAAGTCCCAAAATCAGTGGAAAAGAGTTTGAGAGGAGTTTCTCTTGGTTCATGAGATTTTGTGAGACAAGGTTCGTTCCTGGTTGTTTTGGAGTAGATTTTTGTGGTGGTTGTAGCTGATCTTGATTCTAGCCTCAAATCCATCAGTTTCTATCCGAAAACCTAAGGTGAGTGAGTGACTATGGCTTCTGGGTCGTTGGATCGTTAGGGATTCTTGGTGATAGGTTTGTATGCGTTGATTGATCTTGTGGTGATTGAATTGTATTGGTGCATGTTTGTTGTGGTGTTTGAATTCTTGTTTTGTGCAGGTTTTCGTACTGACGCAGAAAAGGAATCGATCCCGAGAGGATCATGACACACATGAGATGTGCCGAACGACAGTCAAGTTCTGAGGTTGTCGATCGACACCTAGTGGTAGTGTCGATCGACAGCCCATCTGTTTGGCTGGTTCAGCCGTTTGTTGTTTGCTTGTGTCGTGTGTTGTATGTTTGCTTGAGCGGTCCATCGTGCCTGAGTGCGTAGTGGTAGATGGGATGATCGTCTCACTGGATATTTATGATAATACTCACGCATATCTTTTTTCCATGTGATGCAGGTAAATGTAAATTGTGATCGTGGAATCACGGCTACAAAGATGGAGATGATCTTGGGTCTCGGTTGTTTGCTTTTATTTTGTTATTGCTTTACAACTGGCTAGGTTGTTGGCTTAGTCTGGAACTTGTTGTTTTCAGAACTTCGTTGAACTGGTTTGGTTTATTAAATGGAATTTGTTTGGTTTAAATTGTTTGGTTGTCCGCTGTAGTGTAGTCTGTGTTTTTTGCTTGGTTGAATGCTAGTCCGAGACCAAGGGTATATTGTTTTAAAAAAAAAACAGGTCGGGTCGTTTCATAAATGATACTTTTAATGTTATAAAATTAAAACAAAAGACTAATTAATATAAATCTCAAACTCCGCGCTTTTAACCAAAAAATCTTATATAATGAAACGGAGGGAGTATATATTTTTTAGTTTGCTGCATTTATCTCTTACTCTTCTTCCACATTCTGCAAATACATAAAACCAACTTTTAAATCAAAGATCTTGTTGAAGTCATCGTCATCTAGACTTCCATACCATCATCTGCAAGATTTAGACAAAATCAATATTTAAGATAAACCAGATAATAACGGCTAAAACTTGGGAAGCAAGAAGTTAAGGTCTCACCAGGAATGTATTGAAATCTTGTGTTACAAGCATAGATGAGAGGACTCCCATTGTCCACCAATATCGCAGAAAGAAGAAGTTTGGGAAAGCAATAAAGGCCAATGACGGGCCAATGATGGGCTGACATCATGTGACAACCTGATTAGGTGGTTTCTAGAAGAATCTGAAGATAAGGACACGTGGAGTTGAACGTTGCAGAGGATCTAGGAGCACATGGTTGGTTACACAGGCACATGGGAGGAGAGAGCCTATAAAGATCCTTCCCCTATCCTTGTTATTGTTATCTTTTGGTTTGTAAGTTGTTGAGTAGATAGGAGAGTCGGTCACTCCTTAATTTGACCAAGAAGTTTGTATCTTTGGATTGAAGTTGGAATAAAGGGTATTATTCATACTTTGATTTGCAAATTTACATTGTTCCGGATACTTAATCGTATCAACGTGGTATTAGTAGCCTCTTTTCGACTCCTGCAGCCATGACTTCCGACACACCAACCACCGCCGCCGCACCGGAGAATCATGAGAAAGAAATGGCCATTCGTGAGCTTCAAGCTCTCTGTCAACAAACCAACGGTTATATGCAAGTCATATATGACATGTGCTTACAGATGAAGGCAGCCATGAATCCGCAACCTCCAAGCTTCTCTATGCCTACTGGAGTACCACCAGGACCATCATAAGGCCATCGAGATGGAAAAGGAATCGCCTTTGAGTCTCCAGTTCAGTTCACCGAGTCAAGCCGTGACATGAGCTATGGGTTTACTCCACCGCCTCCTTGGCAAAGACCGGACAACCGCAACAATCCGTTCATGCGATGACTCGAGCTTCCCACTTTCAATGGCGACAATGCTGAGAGTCGGGTTTCTCGCGTCGAGCAGTACTTTGAGATTGAAGAACTTGCGGAGTACCAGAAATTGAACGCCGTTCGTGCGTGTTTTATCGACAAAGCTTTGGATTGGTACCGATGGGAACGAGATATCCATTTTGGAGTTGAGAAGGAATGCGAAACAGAGTAATCGGGACTTATGCTTTGCATAACAACACATGCGCCGGTAAACGTCTGTTTGTGTTGAAACAAAAAGGTTCCGTGAAGGATTACTGTAGGGATTTCATTGGATTGGCCACCAATGCGTAGGAAGTTCCAGAATTCATCTTGGAATAGACCTTCATGAACGGACTTTAACCATTGTTGTTTCCAAAGTCAGGTGGAGGAAAATATGTTAAGTAAAAGAGGGGTCGAGATTTCTGTAAATAAGAACGAACCGGGTCGAAAGAAATAAACGTAAAGTAAAGTGGGTGAAAGTACTCAAAAGTGATCGGTATTGCTCTGAATAGTATTGCATGAGTTGTCTTATCAAATGATGTGACAGCTATATATAGTACATACTTAGAGTTAAATATAAACCATAGTTTGCATAAAGTAACTATACAACTAAAGCACTTTAGTTAACTTCTTCATTAGTTGGGCCTTAGGCTTTATTCTCCTAATAGGCCGAAGGTAAATCTGGGAGGCCTAGATGTATATCCAACACCGTCGATTCAATCGAGGGCACAGACCTTTGCTCCACATACTCTGGAAAACATGTTAAGCGTCGCAAAGATGGTGGATGACTGGTCTGAAGTGGACATGAGTTCGCCAGAGCAATTCTTGGTGAACTCTGCTAAAGTGGACCGTACCGGAGCTAACCGTGGTTTGGGCCTTACTAATTCGTTTTTTCCTAAGTCGGGTAATGGGCTTTCTTTTCCCAAGTCCACTACGATTACAACTCTTAATGACCAGACGACATCGTTTGGTGTGGGAGACAAAACAAACCATAATCACAATCGCGTCAAGCCGCCTCTGCGACGACTGACACCGACGGAGATGGCTCAACGCAAGGCAGCTGGTTTGTGTTTTCGCTGCGACGAGAAGTGGCCCATTCGCCATGTTTGTCCAAAATGCAAGTTGATGATCTTGATTACGCAACCGGACGGAAGTGATGTTATTTGGGAAAACGACGATGTTCTCCGACGCGACGGATCTACCGACCACCGAGCTGGCAGAGTTATCCCTCAACTCGCTAGTGGGAATCTCTTTGCCGAGCACGATGAAGATGAAAGGTACTCTGGGAAAATAAGCGGTCGTCGTCATGATTGATAGTGGCGCCTCCCACAATTTCATCTCGACGAGTTTGGTGGGTCTCCTCGATCTCAAACCTCACCGGACGGGAAACTATGGGGTTCTTACTGGTGCATGGGTTACACTGAAAGGCGATGGTATCTACCGTGGATTGGAGTTGTTGGTACAGGGATTGAGGGTTCGCGCTAACTTTTTGCCTCTGAGTCTTGGGAGTGGAGATGTGATACTCGATGTGCAATGGTTAGCCTCGTTGGGTGACGTGAAAGTCAACTGGGGTCTTCAATGGATGCGTTTCACAGTGCAAGGAGCAGAGGTCACACTCCGTGGTGATCCAACTTTCTGTTGTTCTGAGCTATTACTGAAGTCCTGGTTGAAGCAGTGGAAGACGGTGAGATGGGCGTGGTAGTGGAATACAATACAACTTAGTCGTTCCATAAGTGTTACAGGAGGTGCTTGAGAGACATCCAGGGGTTTTTTTCTGAGCTTGTTGGGTTACCTCCTTCCAGAGGTCGAACTCACGAGATCAACTTGGAACCTGGGGTCAAGCCTGTTAGTGTTCGTCCTTTCAAGTACCCTCACGCGCTGAAGGAAGAAATAGAAAGGCAAGTCACTGCAATGCAAGTGGCTGGGATTATACAGGAGAGTGGGAGTCCTTTTTCCAGTCCAGTCTTGTTAGTAAAAAAGAAGGATGGTAGTTGGCGTTTTTGCATCGACTATAGGGCACTGAACAAGCTAACTATTCCACATAGTTTTCCCATCCCTATGATTGATCAATTACTAGAAGAGTTGCATGGAGCAACAGTGTTTTCCAAAATTGATTTGAAATCTGGTTATCACCAAATTCTGGTCAAGGCAACTGATGTGCCAAAGATAGCTTTCCAGACTCACGACGGTCAATATGAGTTTTTGGTCATGCCCTTTGGCTTAACCAATGCTCTGGCTACTTATCAATCCATCATGAATGAGGTGTTCCAGAAGTATCTCAAAAGGTTTGTTTTGGTGTTCTTCGATGATATTTCTGTTTACAGTGGCAACCTACAAGACCATCAACACCATTTGGAGGCAGTGTTATATATTCTTGAGGAGCAGTAGTTGTTTGCAAACCGGAAGAAGTGTCAGTTTGGGTGTAAGGAGATTAAGTATTTGGGGCACATAATTTCTGGTGAGGGAGTGGCAGTTGATCCCCAGAAGATTCAAACATTGGTATCTTGGCCTGAACCAAAAAACATCAAGACTCTTCGAGGGCTCTTAGGGTTAACATGTTACTATAGGAAGTTTGTAAAACTTCGTGGTTATGGAGACATTGCCAAGCCACTCACCTAATTACTAAAGAAAGACCAACTCCAATGGAGTGAAGCGGCTAGTGTGGCTTTCCAACAGTTGAAGCAGGCGATGTCAACAGTTGCTGTGTTAGCCTTGGTGGATTTCTCAGAGTTGTTTGTGGTTGAGTCTGATGCTTCAGGCATTGGGTTGGGAGCGGTGTTGATGCAGAAGCAACAACCTATTGCTTACTATAGTCAGGCTTTAACTGATAGACATAAACTCAAATCACTCTATGAGAGGGAGCTCATGGCAATTGGCTTCGCCATTCAACGCTGGAGACATTATCTTTTGGGTAGGAAATTTCTCGTTAGGACAGATTAGAAGAGGTTGAAATTTCTTCTGGAGCAGAGAGAAGTGAATACAGAGTATCAACAGTGGCTGATAAAGATTATGGGCTTTGACTTTGACATAGTCTATAAGACGGGGCTTGAGAATAAGGCAGTTGATGCACTGTTCAGAAGAGAAGTGATGCCTCAGCTCTTTGCCCTCTCAGTCCCCGCAGCCATTCAATTGGAAATCATAACAGCTGAGGTCGATAAAGACATAGAGTTAAAGAAGATCAAGGACGAGATATTGAGCAATGATGATGCTCATCCAGGATACTCTATGGTGCAAGGTAGATTACTGAAGCAGGGTAAACTGGTGCTTCCAAAGGCTTCCCCTCTGGTGGGAGTGCTGCTTCATGAGTTCCTGATAAGTCCCATATTTTACCTATAATACAACGGTTTTCTATACATATTTAGTGCATTTATGCATGGTTATACGCCGTTAGAGGTAGTTTTCTCGTATTTGTAGTTCAAGAGCCTTTATTAGAAAAACCAGTATAAAAAGACCAAAAGGAGCATTATAGAGTATACACCAATCTGCAATAACTCATGCGAGCCAAAGAACCCATTCGAGCCAAGGAATTCCCAAGTTTACACACTTCACCAAGATGGACAGATTACATACGCCGGATATTTAGCTACAAATGGAGGATCAAATGGATTTGGAATTGGATGAAACTTGAAATGCAGATAGCCCTTTGAGTCAGCTTTCTAATGGAGGTGTAATTGCAGCATTTGGACTTGTATGGAGAGAGTTATACCCGGAAGACCGAAGACATGTCAAACTGCCTAGAAGATGAAGAAAGAGGAACACCGGCCCCTCACACTGACCCAATCATGTGGTCGGAACCCAGACCATCAGGACACATCAGTACATGGCAAATGAGCCCCCCATACCGACCTAAAATCCCGATCGGTGCCACGGTCCTCTGCGGAGCTGTTTCGACTGCTTTGACGTTTTCGCCCTTTTCGAAGCCCTAGAAGATTCAAGACCCTACATATATACTTTCTTTTAGCCTCTTCTTAGGTGTGTGCCGAAAACTAGACCTAGGATACATCACAAAAATGCAGCCCCATTGTTCTTTCATAGATTTGTGTTTCAAGAGCTTTAAGGAGGAGATCTCGCTTTGTACTTTGTTATAGAGAAGAATCTTGTCATCAATTCTCTTTTGCGACCTAGAATTCATGATGAATTCATCATCTCTTTGCTGTTTTTTGTGCACCATGCTTGACTAGTTCACTAGTTAGGATTTAGGGTTTTCAATGAGTCTTATGTTTTAATAGAATCGATGATCGTTTAGGGATAAAATCTAGTCTTCATATTTACTTATTCTTAATGCCTATTGCTTTACCCCGCATCTAGCAATTTGAACATAGGTAGGTGTATCCACGAGAGTGTTCTTAATACCTTCGGATCTTGTATTCGATGAGCTAAGCGTCTTAACAATCATACCAATTAGTTAAGGAGTTTAGTGAACTCTATTAAAACTTGTTTATACCGCGTGTTCTCACCATTTAATAACCATGCGAGAGCTGGGTCTATTAGGTTGTAGAGCATAGAAGGTTGGAGCCACGATATTGGCAAAAACCTTACAATCGTGTTCTGAGTTCTAGACATCCCAATTATTATTCTTATCCATAGGCTTTCATTCGATCTTTGTTGTTGCATAATTATCTGCGAATTTCCCGAGTCCTAGCACTTTTCTCCCATTGATTTACAACTGACAATTCACGTTTCACTTGCTCACAATTGATTCAATCACAAACGACACCATATTCTGTTCTACCTTAGTTTTATTCATTACAATTCGAAGTGTGGTTAAGAAGTCCCTGTGGATTCGATCCCTTTACTATACTAACCGTGATTGCTGTGCACTTGCAGGAAGTTGGTTAAGAGGTTAAAACTTGACTAAGGATAACCATACCCCATCAAGTTTTTGGCGCCGTTGTCGGGGACTTTGAAGAACATCACCTTCGAATTTTTGCTTAAAACCTCGTCTAGAACTTTTCAATTTCAGCTTTTCAGATTTTAACTCTTTCTTTTCACCACTTTGATTTCGTTATCTTTTGTTTTTGTCCGTGTGTTTCAGCTGTTTTATGCTTATCACTAGAAACTCTCCAAGAGGGAATCTAGTTTTACCTGAAGAAGAGATTGACAGACTTGAACGAGCTCTTAGAAGAGAGAGAGAGCGCTTAGGATGGCCGGAGAAGATGACCATCGAGATATGACCGAGGAGGAGAGAGCCCTAGCCGATGATGCTGCCCGTGGAGAGGAACGCCAAGGGGTTGAACAACCCATTGATGGACGTCCTAACCCATGAGCTCGTGACAATATCGACGACCCCCTGAAGATCCTGTGCAAGATCAACACCGCGTGGAAGACCAACACCTTATTCCACCGGTGAACCTAAGGAACCAACCACGTTCTCGTCAACCTCAACACCAAGGGACTGCCAATTTCCAGCAACCCCAACACCAAAGACAAGCACTACTCGCCCAGCCTCCACCCCAACACCAAAGACAAGCACTACTCGCCCAGCCTCAACACCAAACCATTGGAGATGTCGATTCCTCCAACGCTTTCTTCTTGGATAGAAACCCAATTCGTCCACCACCGCCGCAAAGGCACGACTTTGAGATCAAGCCACATATCATAGCCTTTGGTGAATCAAAACCAATTCCATGGTTTGCCATCCGAGCACCCGCTTGACCATATCGACACCTTTGAAGAGATTTGCAGTACCACTCGTGCTAATGGAATTCCATTGGACTACTTTAAGTGCAAGCTCTTCTCGTTTTCTTTGAACGACAATGCACTTAGACGGATGAAGCCACTGCCACCTCAATCCATTACCACGTGGGACGAATACAAAGGAGCCTTCCTGAACCAATTCTACACGAAGCAAAGATCGAGTTCCATGAGGAACAAAATCTCAAGTTTCAAGCAAGGAGACATGGAGTCATTCTTTGAAGCATTGGAACGTTTCAAGGAGTACACTAGGGACTACCCTAACAACGATTTTAGTGAAGGAAACCTATGGAATGTTTTCTACAATGGAGTCGATTACAAGCATCAAACATCTTTGAATGCTGCGAGTAATGGAAACTTCATGACTAGGCTTCTGCCGGAAGCTAAGCTATTGATTGAGAACCTTTCTGCAAGTGATTCTCATTATTCTCAAGACTACAATAGAAGCATCAACCCCACACGATCTTCATCCGAATCAACTCAAATCGCAGAGCTTAAGACAATGGTCTCACAACTACTTAAATCTCACCGTGGAGTTCATGCTATTGAGGAGGTTGTTGGTCCGAATTTTGAGCCTAACTTGGGTAACTTTGAAGGTACAATAGAGGATAATCAAGAGGAAGTCAACTACATTGGAGGTAACTATGGGAATCGAGGTTTCAACAACAACTATCGATCGCATCCAAATCTGTCTTACCGGAGTAACAACGTGGAGAACCCTCAAGATCAGTTTTATCCTAAGCAAAACACCACTCAAGGAGCCCAATATCAGCCTAGACAACAACCCTACTCGTCGGGTATGCACCAAGTGAAGCAACCTTTCCCTACTGCCAAGCCTAACGCACCATTCTCTTTCGATGGTAAGCTTGAAGAGATGAAGAATCAACTACTAGAAGCTCTTGGTCAAACCAAGAAGGAGATTAGCCAAAAGGTTGATAACGTCTATGATGAGCTAAAGGCGAAGGTTGAGTCTATTTGGACTCATGTTTCCAAGATGGATGTCCAACTCGCCCAAACAAGCGAAGCCGTCAAGAAATAAGAAGAGGAGAAGTCAAGAAAGTTTTGCAATGTTGCTTCCGCCATTAAGGGTACACTCATGGTTGTTCATAAACCACTTGAGGATGAGCCTAGTTTGGTCCCAAGGACAGTAGAAGCACGCCGACTAGGAGAGTCAAGGAGAGCTTACAAGTGAAGGCTTCACAGAGAGCCACTCGAGAAGATTGAAAATCCGGGCAAGTTTGTTGTCCCATGTTCCATCAATAGAATTGAAGTCTTTGATTGTTGATGTGATACTGGAGCTAATGTCAACGTCAACGTCATGGCAAGAGAACTTCGATGCTCGGAGTTCAAGTCATCGAAAGTCTACATAGAGTATGCAGATTTATCATCCTCTACACCTTATGGAATGCTTGAAAACGTCATGGTGAAAGTAGGAGATGGTGTTGTCCCTTCTAATTTTCAAGTATTGGAGATGAAGACCTGAATGCTTAACCCATTGATACTTGGTTTGAATTCTTAGCAACCGCATGAGCCATTGTTGATTTCCCCAACCGAAGAATCTCTTTCAAAAAGATCAACAAGAACGTCTTCTACCATGAAGTGAACACGGGGAGTGTTGTAACCTTGAATGAAACTAAGGTTGTGGAACCTAATTTAGACCTTGGAGATCCTATGAGAAGATTAAGAGTTGCCAAAGGAGGAGCTTCGATTTCTAAGTCTAAGGAGGTTGAGAAACCATCAAGGACAACGCATAAGGAGGTTTACAAAGATGTGAGCTCAATTTCGACAACCAAAGAGAATGATGAGCTAGAGAGAGCCGTTGATGAAGGTCTCACCGACATTTTCAACGTAATCAAGATCATTTTGCCAAGAGAGGACAAGGCCAATCCCAAGCAGACCATCGACAAGAAGCTTGAAAACACATCGAAGCTTTCCCCAAAAGCTATTGTTGTCAAGTATGACACTGGAGACACGCCTAAGACCTCTCAAGGAAATGAGAAACCCTCGGCCAAGGAAACTCAAGGAGTCCCCAATCCTTTAGTGGATTCACCGAAAGCTTAATCATCGATAAGGAGGTGAGCTAATGACTTTAAACAAGCGTTCTTGTGGGAGGCAACCCACATTTTTGTTTTGGTTTTATGTTCTTATTTCTTTGAAGTTTTGAATTTTGATTTTGGTTTTTGGATTTCTAATCTTTTGTTTTGTTTTTTGCATAAAAAAGATGGATGAACCGGTATCGAGCGATGGCACCGATCGGTACGAGGAAAGAACGCACCGCGGGTTGAGATCGTAAGTACCAATCGCCCGTACCGCTCACCGTATGTGATTGGTACTGGGTAGCGTAGTGTACCGCGACCGGTGCACCGATACCGACCATGGGTACCAATCGTATCACATGATCGGTACCAGAAGCCCTGCGACCCATCCAACACGCGCCACGACAATGCTGCGCCCCGACCCATACCAAATATGGATACCGATCGGGCAATGCGATCGGTACCGAGCGTCCATGTACCGTCCCATCCGTCCCTCGACCCAACACTCGGTACCGACCGTGCACACCGATCCACGTACCGGATTGGTACCGAAGAACATTGATCTGGACCGTCTCGTCCGTCCCACACCGACCACCCGTACCGGTCAACGCACCCGACTAGTACCAAAGACACGTACCAACCCATCACGCCGACACACGTCCCAGACCGGTACGAGCCGCGTACCGATACCGATGCCTTCACCTACCGTCGCACGTACAACATCCCGTGACTGGTCCCGACGCCCCACACCCGAGGTAAATACCGACCACCGGTACCGGCCAATCAACCCGATCGGTACCGGGATCGTTTTGTTCGGTAATTTTTCGGTTTAATTTTAAAATTTCTACACCGGTCCTATACCGGATTTTAACCCAAAATAAATCAATTCCACTTAAAAATCTGATTTTTAAAGGTGTCTTTTCCCTTTAAACTTGTCTCCCGAAAACAAATACCATCTCTTTCCTCTAAAAAGTGTTCTTGAGCTCAAGAACCCTAAAATTTAATTTTGGGGTTTTTGCTTAATTCACTAAGATTTGTTTAGTTTTTTCATAAGAATTCAATTCTCCAAATTAATTGCTCTTAAAACAAAGGCATGCACACCAAATCTCTTAATTTTTGCAATTTCCAAGTTAAGAACTTTTTCAAATTTTCTCTTTCATTAGGCTTATTCACTTAAGTTGCTAGAGAAATAGCTTAGAAAACTTGGGGAAAACGTAGTAAATGACCCCCAATAGTTTTATATCCTCCCAGATAGACCCCAAAATTTTGGATCGTAGCGTTTCCCCACATTGTCAAAGTTAAACACCTAATTCATCGCCAAATAAAGTTAAACACTTAATTAGCCCCAAAATGAAAATCAAACTTATATTTCCTCCCAAATTCATTTAATGTTGGTTTACTATAGACCTAGTTTGTATTAACCAAAGTAATCAAAAACAAAACCGTGTGTTAACATGATAGTAAACCGAAACTGAACCCAAATACGACCCAAACCCGATTTTGAAACGAATTTAAAATTGGTTTATTCTTCCCCGATACCAAAACTGGTTTTATTCTTCCCTGATACCAAAATAGAAATTGATCTATGACTTCTTTTGACACGAGTTCGGATCGTGATGGTTATGTTCTTGTCTTTTGGTTTGGTGAAATCTTAATAACCAGAACAAGAATGAGAAGCATGTGGAGGAAGGTGGATTGGTGAAGCTGCAACATTTCTCTATTTGGGCAATTTCCAAAACTACCACTTTTTAAAGTTTTTTTCCAAAAATACCACTTTAAAGTTTGTTTTCCAAAAATACCACTTTTTTAAAATTCATTTTTAACATTCAAAAATGAGGTTGATAATGAGACAGTTGATTTACTCGGTATTCAAAAAGAGGTTGAATGGTACATTGATGCATTAGGATTGAAGCAATATGTGGCCACCACTCACCCAACATATGTGGACATCACAAGATAGTTCCTAGCCACCGTGACCCTAGCCTACCCAAGGATGAAGATTGTTGAAGGTAAGGAAGGAATTTTAGCTTTTACGGTTAAAGGAAGGTCGTTTGCTTTGAGTATTAAGGAGCTTTGTGATATTTTGGGTTTTGAGTGCCAGGAGATGATAAAGTACAATGGTAGTGAGGAGCACTATGACATACGGTTGAAGATTGCAAACGAGAAGATCAAACCCGTAGAATCTAAAGCCCCACGGATTACACACCCAGGGATTCGTTACGTGTATTACCTTGTTTCGCAATGGATTTTTAGTAGAACTGACCGTGGAGTGGTCAATCAAGATGAGTTTTACATGCTTATAGCACCTTTTGTGGAGAAGCCCGAGCTAGTTAACTATGGATCGCTTCAAGCTCGTCGAATGGTTCGAATTAAGCATGATGCCGCTAAGGAAAATGTAGCGAAGAAGGCTTGTAGTGATTTTGGAGGGACCATCACGAAAATATTGTTGGCTTGTGGATTTGATTTTAGCCAAGAGACACTCCCATCACTTGAGGATAAGCAAGACCTTCTAGCACCTCAAAGGAAGCACTTTATATGCGGATGGTATGAGAACTCCACGAGCTTTGGCTACCTATTCACGCCACCATATATGGATGAGAAGAAGTGTGTTTTCCTTCCACACAAGGAGATCCCAACCTTGAGTAGTGGAGTGGTTACCTTTGACCCACGACGCTCCATTTGGATTATTCGTTGTCTCGGTGATCCGATTGTAGGCGTTGCACTTTACTACAAGAAGAAGGTTATGTTGGCACAAAGACAGAGAGAGTTAGAGGGACACAAGGAAGCACTACATCACAACCCTCCACCTGCGACATGCCACCCTTAGAGACGCCACATGATGAGCCTCCAACCGACGGCCATAGGGACAATTTTCAAGCTAGTTTTGAGGAGAAAAAGGAGAAACGTTTGGCTCTTCAAGCTAAGGTTTATAAGCAAGGGAAGTTGATCTCTACACTAGTGAGATCATGAAGAAGTCCGTTCCACACTTATTCAAGAGATCAACCACGAGAAGACCCACGACTAGCCATGATTCGGTGAGCCTTTCACTGTTGTCTAGTTTTGTTGTTGTTGGAGATGAGGATGACAATGTTACTAGTCACCACCACACATGTGACCGTGGAGAGCGCACACACGACACACATGGACAGCAACTAGTTTTCTATGATGATGATTCCGACGGTACATAGATCCTTGATCTCAACACCGACGACGAGCACATACCAGGAGAAGTTCCGGACACACCTGAGACGGTTTCAGAGACCTTTTGAGCCAGGTGTTACGACTTCGATTCTATCTTTACTTATCTTTTATTTTTCATTTTATTGAGTCGATCTCCCAAGTGTGGACTGCTTTCATTCCGGGACGGTGTGAAGTAAGTCAGGGGGTATTTAGTTGTACTGATGAGTTTTTCTGTTTTCTTATATTTTCATTCCGATTTCATCGAGTCAAAAACCTATTTTGAACAATTGACATCTTATGAATGTATGTCCAGATATTGTGATTCAGTGACTATTGTTACAAGGTTTGTTCATTAATGTTGTCCTTAAGACCACTTCTAGCTAAGAACAACAGACAAGAAAATCTCGTGGCTTCATATGTCGCTTGGTTCAAGATACCAAGTCGAATCTCATCAACGCGTGACACGAGCTTGTCAATTTGGGTGGTCATAGTTGTTAGATTAATCCTACAAAGAATTGTTTCCAAATTAGAACCATTTTCCAATCAACATAATTTGTCTAGCCAATTTGTTAAAGATTAATCAACAATTGTTATCATATAAGGCTAGACAAGGGATCAATCAATGCAACAAGCAATGTTCAATGGACAATCTACTCATTTTTAAACATATTCCAACTTTTCCATTCTCTAATAAACCCACATACCGAAGCTCATATCTTGAGCTTGATAAATTTTCAAAATTCTAGTGAATACTAGGTACCAACAAGGTTTAATTGCAATAAATGATTAGCAAAACTCATAAAGAAACTCAATTTCATCTAAAGATTCCAAATTTAAAGCATTTTCAACATCAAGAACTCCAAAGTAAAGAGAATTTCAAATTGAACCATGAATATAAATGAAATAAACTACCCAAGAAGTTGTAACTCATATCAAACATAAAGCAACTCAATTCATAACCCAATGATAGTGAATTCCACAACATTGTCATGTATGCATCCATGAGTTTCTAGAGTAATTGAAATGGGTAAAGGAAAGAGATCATACTTTGTGATAATGAAAGACTATGGTAGAGAAGATCCAAAAGAAATGGTAAATTCAAAGTTCTTTCAAAGTTTTTGAGAGAATGAAGATCTTGATTTCCAAAGGTTTGAAATTTTCTTTAGAGAAAGAGTAAAGTAAGAGAGAGAGAGTTTCTAAGGATTTCAAAATAATTTGAAAATGAGGGAGAAGGGTTTTAAAATCTAATTTTTAGGGACCAAACCGGCCAAAATTGATTAAAACATTTGAAATAAACCGATTTAACCAAAACTGGACCAAGTAAACGTACAGAATCTGAAAAGTCAAACTTGGCAGTTGGAGAAGGCTTTCAGCCCAACTACCAGCCCGAGTTATGGTCGGGCCAGTGAGCACAAGAGAGTTTTTGAAGCTCGGCTTCACTTTTGGCCCGACCAAGCGCTCGACTTATGGTCGGGCGCAAGGCGGATTGTTGGCTTTTGGCTTCTTTTTCACCTGTCAAACATGTTCTAAGTCTTCTCCAATCTTCTCCTTGATTCCTATATCAAACTCACTCTCTAAAATCATACTAAACATAGATAAAAAGCATAAGAAATATATACAAAGGATACCATGGGAATGCCTCTCAAGTGCACTTGTTTTCCGTCTCTAAGCTTGACGGTTGGTGGAGGCATTAGTTGGAGATCAATGGAGAACCATCAATCTTGCTTGGACCCCAATCCTCCAAATCAACACTAAAAGCTTCGTTCATAGCCATCTTGGACTTATCCATCTCTTATTGGTTCATACCGGTTGGAAAAGCGATCTTAGCCTTAGAGAAACGTCGAAACCCGCCATTCCAAATGGCTTTACACTCAAGTTCATCTTCGACTCTCTTCATAGGCTCTATTGTGAGCTTGTTTTTGACATTTCATTTAGACATCTTTGAGCTCTTACCATTGGCTCCCGTACGCACATTAACTATAACCGTAGCCGGCTCATCGACTGTTTCAAACATTGAACCTATACCGCCACCATCAAGCATATCTAAACTCTCCTTGTAATCATCTACCTTAGGAGCTTCTTTCATAACCTTATCGACCTCTTCACTAGTCTCTAGGCTCATCATTTCTTCTTTAACATCCTCACTAGAGACCATACCACAACTATCAACTTCAATGGGCTCACTAGTGTAGTAAGTGTAAGGGTTAATGTGAGTGCTAGAACCTACACAATAAACTTGTCAAGGGTTTTAAGAGGAACAGAGAATTCTAGGTGAAAATACGTAAACAAAGATCGAAGAAGAAGTAGTTCTTTATTTATGTTTGCGTATAAGCGTATGTGAATGGAATTGCAGACTCTTTAAAAAGAGGCGTACAAGATATATTTATACAAGTCTTAAGTCGGCTAGGCCTATTTTTAAAGAGATAAGGAAGATTTCCTAGTTTTTCGGGATTTCCTTCCTACGTAGTCGGCGGCCGCTTAGGATTCTGTCCTCGTCGTCGTCCTGGGCCTAGAGCTGAGAAGTCACATAGGCCTAACTTGAGCTATACGCCTCAAAGGTCGGCCCAACTTGTCTTTGTCTTGCTGCCACGTCGTTCTGGGACTTTCACCTCATCATCTCCTAGGCTTGGGTCCTCTGAGCTCGGCCTAGTCCTTTGTAGTGAAGTGAAATGAAGGAGTTGACTTTAACTATTAATGGAAAGTTGTAGTCATCGTCCAAAAATGGCAATGACTATATACGTCGTGTCACATGCAATTAGGTGTCGTCCCAAAGACAGAGCTGTGTACGTTTGCAGAGAGGTTTGCACGTCTACACAGAGAGGTGAGCACGTCATCATAAAGAGTTGTGCATGTCACCACAAAGACTTACACATGCACACCTCTGACACTTAGCCATTTTCTTGATGATCTTAGTCGGATTGAGATCTGACCCCAACAGTCAACATTCATCAATAGAGCTTTCATATGGAAAAAGTCAAGACAGGCTCCGGTAGTAGCCAAAAAGGCATACCAAGAATAAGCGGGAGCGACTTAGCCATCTCCATAACCATGAGATTCGTCGATATAATGCAATTACCGATCTTCAAAGGATAATCTTCAATGACTCCAAGTGGATGCTTACATGTTGCATCTCCAAATATGAGAGTGCAAGGGCTCTTCTTGAGCTTTGTGATCCCTAGATGGTCCTTCATTTCATGAGAAATTACGTTAACTGTTGCACTATTTTTTTACTAGCTCAATCTTTGCTAAAGTCCAAAGATTCATTTATGCGCTCAAAGCTTTAATATTTATAAAGCCTTAAACAAAACCACAAGTGCATGGTTACACCGAGGTAGTATTTAAGGGTTGATCCCATGAGGAATAAAGATTGCAAGACACTAAAGATGCGAGAAACAAACTAATCTATAGCATGCATGTTTTTGGGGTTTTCATTTAGTTTAACATGATAAGAAATGCAAGAAAATAAGATGCAAAGAAAATGTAAAACAAGGAAAAAACATTGGACCATAAGCTAATCTATTATAAGAACAAGTTAACAATCAAACAATGATATCAAAGATTGAATTAAACACCGTCCTAGAACATGAAACTCGATAATTTGACTAATACACTTCCGTAGCTCTAATCACTTCACGTAATCACTAATCATCACAACTTCCGTTTGTAACTAGATAAATCAAATGAGCTTTAAGGAATAAGTTCAATTAGTTCACTAAACACCATAATCGCCAATTGTTAGATGGCTAGGATAAATCAAGCTCACAAAGGTTTGGTTCAAACAATCTCACAAACACCTTCCGGGTGGAAATCATTTAAGATATAGATTTTGAGTAATCAATTCAAAACTAGCAAAAAGAGCAACCTAAGTGAAGGATCCAACAAGGTTCAATCATAACAATCATCATCTAACTATTAAAACATCCTAATCAATCATAACTCAAAGTCCAACAAAAGAGAAAACATGAAGTAAAGATGAAAATAATTGACTAAGGATGATTAACAAGTAACTAGAGATGCCAATTAAGTTCAATTCCAAAGCATGAACCCGTTTAATCTAGACTAACCCACTTCCATGGTGCTAATCCATTTCTTAATCAATAATTAACAAAAACTTCCATTTTGCTAATCACTAATCAAGAATCAATAATGCAAATGTTCATATTAACTTACAAATCCCCTTAAACATCAACTTCCATTGGCTAAGATGAGACATGCATGATTAAAGTTCTCCTAGACATTTTCACAAACACCTTCTGGGCGTGAAATGACCATGATCTAGATTTTGGTTAGCTACTCCTAAATCTAGCATTAAACACACTTTAATCAATAGAAATCACAAGATGATAGACCCAACATCATTAATCAACTATCAATGTTCCTTAATCATAATTCATAAGAAGAATAGAAGAACTACTCACATATGAATGCTAAACATCAAAACTATAATAACTAAAGAGATAAGCATGATTATAGATATGAAATGATTAAGAAACTTCAATAAAACATATAAAGATTCAAGCTTTAAAGATTCAAGTTTTAAACAAGAAAGAAATGTAAATCAAGATAAGAGAAAGAACAAGATCTACATAAAACTAAATGCATGAACATAAAGATAAAGATAAAGGTTGAAGAATCCCTCTCTAGGATGGAATGAACATGAAGATCATATCCATATCCAAATCATCAAGAAAAGAGTTTGGATCTACGCCATCTCTAGAGCAAAGGAAACTTGGAGAAAAATATGTTTTTACAAGTATTTATACTAGAGGAAGCAAGGGAACTCGGGTCAACCCTAATTACTTGGTCAACACTTTTTCTTCATTTCCGTCAAATTTGATATGCGCCTAGTAAATCGATCATAACTCCTTCAATATAGATCCGATTGAGTTGAAACCACCGCCATTGGAAAGCTAACTCAATTTCAGATCAATTAGAGCAGTATAAGGCTTCCATACGACATGATATTCAAAAGGCTTCAGAATGAAACTGCTCAGCATTTCTGGCCCGACCAGTGGCCCGAGTTGTTGGTCGGGCCGGACACCACCAGAAGCTCTTGTTTCTTGTTCTTCATGTACTTGCTTGGTCCCTCTTCCTTTGGTTCCACCATTGATCCAAGACTTCATTTGCACCTGAAATAGACAAAATATGCATGCAAATGCAAGAAAACAAGAACTTGGACTCTAGAATTGAAAAAATCTAAAAGGAACGAATTATGCATTAAAACATGTAAAAACCTAAGCTAAATGTCAAAATATTAATTAAATGCATGTTAAGAAAGGGCAAATTATACACTTATCAATAACATTAGACCCGGAGTCACACAACGCATCGTTAATCTCCAAGTCTCCAAGTGTGCAAAAAATAGTAAACTTCCCTGGATTGAGTTTCTTCTCAAGGGTTCTTGGTTTATCCCTTTCCCCTTTAGCTTGATACTTCATCATAACCTCTCAAACCTTTCCTTGGTTAGCTAACACATCCGTAATGGGATCTCGTTCTTTAGCAACTCTTTAGCTATTCGCTTGTAGTCATCTTCCTTTTGAAACTTAATACCAATATCCTCCATGTCCTTCTTGTAACTAGCTAAGATCTTCTTAATCGCCTTAGTGAAGTCCGGTCTTGGAAGGTCTAGCTTAGACTTGTGTTGCCTATCTTCATAGGTTGAAGTTTCCATAGTTCTCTTTCTAACTACAGCAATTCTCTTTGAGTGCTCTTTCTTCACAATCACATTCATTTCTTGTGGAGGCTTCAATAGTTTAACCAATTCCTCCAAGTAGAACTCATCTTCTTCATAATCTTCCTTAGTCAAAGGTCCATACCTTGAATGCCATCCTTTATCTTCTTCTAGGATCACCACGTTGCAAACGCTGCTTCTAGGAATAGATTCGGGTTTACGCGGTAGAACACTGCTTGGTGCCTTTGAGTTAGAAGCGAATTGTGCTAGTTGTTCATCAATAATCTTCACATGAGAAGCTAGGCTCGTAATCTTGCCATCCAATTCTTGATACATCCCATTAGTCATAGTGTTTACCTCATGGAACCTCTTTACGATATCCGCATTACTCTTGATTTGTCCATCTAAAACCTATTGAACCAACGCCTGGAGCTCTTGGTCTTGAGTAGGGGTAGTAGCTTGATTGGTAGGAGCAACTTGATTGGAATAATATTGTTGCTTATGAACAAAAGCTTGTTGAGGAACAAATCCTTGAACTTGTTGGGGAATGAAAGCTTGTTATTTCGGTGGATAGACTTGGTCTTGGGGATTCTCCACATTAGTTCTTCTATAGGACAAGCTGGGATGAGACCTATAGTTAGGATTAAATCCCTTTTGATAATACCCTTGACCTTGAATATAGCTTATCTCTTCTTGTCCTTCTTGGACTCCTTCAACAACCATCTCTTGGTTTCCATCAAAATCTCCAACATAGTGGACTTGCTTCATACTAGCTAAGATAAGCTTGTCTAGCTCATCACTCATCTACTTGATCCTTTGATCTTGACTCTTGAGCTCATTTTTTGGTTCCTTGTATGATCTATCATACTCCCTATTGTAGCTTTGATTGCTTTGAGCTAGATTCTCAATGAGCTCTTCTCCTTTTTCTATAGTCAAGCTTCCAAAGTCTACATTACTAGCTATGTTCAAAGTTAAATAATACTTTTCTTCAATCCCTCTATGAAAGATTCCAAGAAGAGCTTCCATAGGAACTCCATGGTGAGGACAAGATCTAGTGTAACCCTTCAATCTTTCCCAAGCTTCATTGGGGCCTTGTTTGAATCGCTCGATAATCAATTGAATCGCTTGATAACCAATATAAATCGCTCGATAATCACTACATATTCCTCAATAATCAACTGAATCGCTTTCTAATGAATACATATCGATCGATGATCAATACAAATTGCTCGAGGATTACAAGATGATCAGTGCGTATCCTTTAATGGTCATTACCATCGCTCGATGATCACAACATATTCCTCAATAATAAACTGAATCGTTTGATAATCAATACATATGAATCGATCATCAATAAAAATGTATTGATGATTACATGATGATCCCTGCGTATCCTTTGATGATCATGACAACGTGTTCGATGATTACTATATATTTCTCCATAATCAACTGAATCGCTTGATAATCAATACAAATCGCTCGATCATCACTACATATTCCTCAGTAATCTACTGAATCGCTTGATAATCAATACAGATCGCACGATGATCAAGACAAATCGCTCGATGATTACATGATAATCAGTGCGTATCCTTTGATGATTATTACCAATCGCTCGATGATTACATGATGATCAGTGCGTATCCTTTGATGATCATTACCAATCGCTTGATGATCACTATATATTCCTCACTAATCAACTGAATCGCTTCATAATCAATACAAATCGCTCGATGATCAAGAAAAATCGCTCGATGATTACATGATGAACAGTGCGTATCCTTTGATGACCAATCGCTCGATGATCAGTACATATTCCTCAATAATAAACTGAATCGCTTGATAATCAATACATATCACTCGATTATCAATACAAATCGTATGATGATTACATGATGATCACTGCGTATCCTTTGATGATCATGACAAATCGTTTGATGATTACTACATATTTCTCAATAATCAACTGAAACTCTTGATAATCAATACAAATCGCTCGGTGATCACTACATATTCCTCAGTAATCCACTGAATCGCTTGATAATCAATACAGATCGCTCGATGATCAAGACAAATCGCTTGATGATTACATGATGATCACTGTGTATCCTTTGATGATCATTACCAATCGCTTGACGATTACATGATGATCAGTGCGTATCCTTTGATAATCATTACCAATCGCTTGTTGATTACTATATATTCCTCAATAATCAACTGAATCGCTTCATAATCATTATAGATCATTCGATGATCAAGACAAATCGCTCGATGATTACATGATGATCAGTGCGTATCCTATGACGATCATCACTAATCGCTCGATGATCACTATATATTCATTAATAATCAACTCAATTGCTTAATGATCAATGCATATCCCTTGACAATAAATACAAATCGCTCCATCATTACATCATATTCCTCAATAATCATCTGAATCGCTTGATAATCAAAACGTATCACTCGATCATCAATACAAATTGCTCAATGAATACATGATGATTAATGCGTATCCTATGATGATTATTACCAATTGCTCGATGATCACTACATATTCCCAATAATCAATTGAATCGCCTAATAACCAATATAAATCGCTCGATAATCACTATATATTCCTCAATAATCAACTGAATCGCTTCATAATCAATACAAATCGCTCGATGATCAAGAAAAATTGCTCGATGATTACATGATGATCAGTGCGTATCCTTTGATCACCAATCCCTCGATGATCACTACATATTCCTCAATAATAAACTGAATCGCTTGATAATCAATACATATCACTCCATTATCAATACAAATCGTATGATGATTACATGATGATCAATGCGTATCCTTTGATGATCATGACAAATTGTTCGATGATTACTATATATTTCTCAATAATCAACTGAATCGCTTGATAATCAATACAAATCGCTCGATGATCACTACATATTCCTCAGTAATCCACTGAATCGCTTGATAATCAATACAAATCGCTCGATGATCAAGACAAATCGCTCGATGATTACATGATGATCAGTGCATATCCTTTGATGATTATTACCAATCGCTCGATGATTACATGATGATCAGTGCATATCCTTTGATGATCATTACCAATCGCTTGATGATCACTATATATTCCTCAACATTCAACTGAATCCCTTCATAATCAATACAAATCGCTCGATGATCAAGAAAAATCGTTGGATGATTACATGATGATCAGTGCGTATCCTTTGATGACCAATCGCTCGATGATCACTACATATTTGTCAATAATAAACTGAATCGCTTGATAATCAATACATATTACACGATTATCAATACAAATCGTATGATGATTACATGATGATCACTGCGTATCCTTTGATGATCATGACAAATTGTTCGATGATTACTATATATTTCTCAATAATCAACTGAATCGCTTGATAATCAATACAAATCGCTCGATGATCACTACATATTCCTCGGTAATCCACTGAATCGCTTGATAATCAATACAGATTGCTTGATGATCAAGACAAATCGCTTGATGATTACATGATGATCAATGTGTATCCTTTGATGATCATTACCAATCGCTCGATGATTACATGATGATCAGTGTGTATCTTTTGATAATCATTACCAATCGCGTGTTGATCACTATATATTCCTCAATAATCAACTGAATCGCTTCATAATCAATATAGATCGCTCGATGATCAAGACAAATCGCTCGATGATTACATGATGATCAGTGGGTATCCTATGACGATCATCACTAATCGCTCGATGATCACTATATACTCATTAATAATCAACTGAATTGCTTGATGATCAATGCATATCCCTCTGCAATCTATACAAATCGCTCGATCATTACATCATATTACTCAATAATCAACTGAATCGCTTGATAGTCAATACATATCACTCGATCATCAATACAAATTGCTCGATGAATACATGATGATTAATGCGTATCCGATGATGATTATTACCAATTGCTCGATGATCACTACATATTTCTCAATAATCAACTGATTGCTTGATAATCAATATAGATCGCTTGATGATCAATACAAATCGCTCGATGATCACTACATATTCCTCGGTAATCCACTGAATCGCTTGATAATCAATATAGATCGCTTGATGATCAAGACAAATCGCTTGATGATTACATGATGATCAGTGTGTATCCTTTGATGATCATTACCAATCGCTCGATGATTACATGATGATCAGTGCGTATCCTTTGATAATCATTACCAATCGCGTGTTGATCACTATATATTCCTCAATAATCAACTGAATCGCTTCATAATCAATATAGATCGCTCGATGATCAAGACAAATCGCTCGATGATTACATGATGATCAGTGGGTATCCTATGACGATCATCACTAATCGCTCGATGATCACTATATACTCATTAATAATCAACTGAATTTCTTGATGATCAATGCATATCCCTCGGCAATCTATACGAATCGCTCGATCATTACATCATATTCCTCAATAATCAACTGAATCGCTTGATAGTCAATACATATCACTCGATCATCAATACAAATTGCTCGATGAATACATGATGATTAATGCGTATCCTATGATGATTATTACCAATTGCTCGATGATCACTACATATTTCTCAATAATCAACTAATTGGCTCAATAATCAACTGATTGCTTGATAAACAATACATATTCCTCAATGATTAACTAAATCGCTTGATAATCAATACATATCGCTTGATGATCAATACAAATTGATCGATGATTACATGATGATCTGTGCGTATCCTTTGACGATCATCACCTATCCATCAATGATCACTACATATTCCTTAATAACAATTGAAATGCTTGATGATCAATACATATTCCTCGACAATCAATACAAATCGCCCTATGATCTCTACATATTCCTCAGTAATTAACTGAATCACTTGATAATCAAAACATATCGCTCGATGATCTAGACAAATCTCTAGATGATTAGTGTGTATCCTTTGATGATCATGACCTACCGATCGATTATCACTACATATTCCTTAATAATCAACTGAAATGCTTCATGATCAATACATATTCCTCGATAATCAATACAAATCGCTCGATGATTACATCACAGTCCTCAATAATCAACTATATCGCTTGATAATTAATACATATCGTTCGATGATCATTACATATTCCTCAATAATCAATTGAATTGCTTATAATGAATACAAATCGCTCGATGATCACTACATATTCCTCAGTAATCAACTGAATCGCTTGATAATAAATACAGATCGCTTGATGATCAAGACAAATCACTCGATGATTACATGAAGATCAGTGCTTATCCTTTGATGATTATTACCAATCGCTCGATGATTACATGATGATCAGTGCGTATCCTTTGATGATCATTACCAATCGCTTGATGATCACTATGTATTCCTCAACATTCAACTGAATCACTTCATAATCAATACAAATTGCTCGATTATCAAGAAAAATTGCTCGATGATTACATGATGATCAGTGCGTATCCTTTGATGACCAATCGCTCGATGATCTCTACATATTCCTCAATAATAAACTGAATCGCTTGATAATCAATACATATCACACGATTATCAACACAAATCGTATGATGATTACATGATGATCACTGCGTATCCTTTGATGATCATGAGAAATTGTTCGATGATTACTATATATTTCTCAATAATCAACTGAATCGCTTGATAATCAATACAAATCGCTCGCTCGATGATCACTACATATTCCTCAGTAATCCACTGAATCGCTTGATAATTAATACAGATCGCTCGATGATCAAGACGAATCGCTTGATGATTACATGATGATCAGTGTGTATCCTTTGATGATCATTACCAATCGCTCGACGATTACATGATGATCAGTGCGTATCCTTTGATAATCATTACCAATCTCTTGTTGATTACTATATATTCCTCAATAATCAACTGAATCGCTTCATCATCATTATAGATCGCTCGATGATCAAGACAAATCGCTCGATGATTACATGATGATCTGTGCGTATCCTATGACGATCATCACTAATCGCTCGATGATCACTATATATTCATTAATAATCAACTGAATTGCTTAATGATCAATGCATATCCCTTGACAATCAATACAAATCGCTTGATGATTACATGATGATCAGTGTGTATCCTTTGATGATCATTACCAATCGCTCGACGATTACATGATGATCAGTGCGTATCCTTTGATAATCATTACCAATCGCTTGGTTATTACTATATATTCCTCAATAATCAACTGAATCGCTTCATAATCATTATAGATTGCTCGATGATCAAGACAAATCGCTCGATGATTACTTGATGATCAGTGCGTATCCTATGACGATCATCACTAATCGCTCGATGATCACTATATATTCATTAATAGTCAACTGAATTGCTTAATGATCAATGCATAACCCTCGACAATCAATACAAATCGCTCGATCATTACATCACATTCCTCAATAATCAACTGAATCGCTTGATAATCAAAACGTATCACTCGATCATCAATACAAATTGCTCGATGAATACATGATGATTATTGCGTATCCTATGATGATTATTACCAATTGCTCGATGATCACTACATATTCCTCAATAATCAATTGAATCGCTTGATAACCAATATAAATCGCTCGATAATCACTACATATTCCTCAATAATCAACTGAATCGCTTTCTAATCAATACATATCGATCGATGATCAATACAAATTGCTCGAGGATTACAACATGATCAGTGCGTATCCTTTAATGGTCATTACCATCGCTCGATGATCACTACATATTCCTCAATAATAAACTGAATCGCTTGATAATCAATACATATGACTCGATCATCAATAAAAATGTATTGATGATTACATGATGATCCCTGCGTATCCTTTGATGATCATGACAACGTGTTCGATGATTACTATATATTTCTCCATAATCAACTGAATCGCTTGATAATCAATACAAATCGCTCGATCATCACTACATATTCCTCAGTAATCTACTGAATCGCTTGATAATCAATACAGATTGCTCGATGATCAAGACAAATCGCTCGATGATTACATGATAATCAGTTCGTATCCTTTGATGATTATTACCAATCGCTCGATGATTACATGATGATCAGTGTGTATCCTTTGATGATCATTACCAATCGCTTGATGATCACTATATATTCCTCACTAATCAACTGAATCGCTTCATAATCAATACAAATCGCTCGATGATCAAGAAAAATCGCTCGATTATTACATGATGAACATTGCGTATCCTTTGATGACCAATCGCTCGATGATCACTACATATTCCTCAATAATAAACTGAATCGCTTGATAATCAATACATATCACTCGATTATCAATACAAATCGTATGATGATTACATGATGATCACTGCGTATCCTTTGATGATCATGACAAATCGTTTGATAATTACTACATAGTTCTCAATAATCAACTGAATCTCTTGATAATCAATACAAATCGCTCAGTGATCACTACATATTCCTCAGTGATCACTACATATTCCTCAGTAATCCACTGAATCGCTTGATAATCAATACAGATCGCTCGATGATCAAGACAAATCGCTTGATGATTACATGATGATCACTGTGTATCCTTTGATGATCATTACCAATCGCTTGACGATTACATGATGATCAGTGCGTATCCTTTGATAATCATTACCAATCGCTTGTTGATTACTATATATTCCTCAATAATCAACTGAATCGCTTCATAATCATTATAGATCATTCGATGATCAAGACAAATCGCTCGATGATTACATGATGATCAGTGCGTATCCTATGACGATCATCACTAATCGCTCGATGATCACTATATATTCATTAATAATCAACTCAATTGCTTAATGATCAATGCATATCCCTTGACAATAAATACAAATCGCTCCATCATTACATCATATTCCTCAATAATCATCTGAATCGCTTGATAATCAAACGTATCACTCGATCATCAATACAAATTGCTCAATGAATACATGATGATTAATGCGTATCCTATGATGATTATTACCAATTGCTCGATGATCACTACATATTCCCAATAATCAATTGAATCGCCTAATAACCAATATAAATCGCTCGATAATCACTATATATTCCTCAATAATCAACTGAATCGCTT